>VMDR010003642.1:0-69574 GCA_007922815.1 Macrotus californicus
CAACTCAAAAATCTCAAAAGTTTGGAAATTAAGCCAAACCCTTCTAAGACATCCAAAATTTCAAAGAAGAACGTATATGATATTAGAAAAGATGTGCATTAAATAGCAATACATTATGATATTAAAAAATGGGGTAAAGCTAAAGTCATACTTAGAGAAACATTTACGACCGAAAATGCATATATCTGAAACAAAGAAAGGCTGATAGTAACTTTTTTATACCAACAGCTACCATCAAGAGGGTAAAATATAGAAAATAAAAATAAAAAAGTGATTTGGAGAAAACAGATACTATTCAGTGGAGAAAACTCCAAAAATATCAATAGCCTCAGAGATAAAAAAGGATGTAACATTCATGAAACAAGAATGGGAGGCTATAGAAAAGAGACCAGCCCAAGAAAAAAAAGGAGCTAAAACATAAAAATTTAAAAGGCAACCAACCTAGGATATAAATAAACAGGAATTATAGAAAGAGAAACCAGAGAGAATGGTAGAATGGAAGTCAACAAAAGAATTAAAGAAAATTTCCCAGGATGGAAAAACACGAATTTCCAAATTAGAAGGGCCACTGAATGCATAGCACATTCCAGTATCAAAAATAATAATAATAATAATAATAATAATAATAATAATAATAATAATAATAATCCCACACACCAAGTCATATTCTTGTGAAATTTCAGAACTTGGGGAAACACAGAAGATTCTGCATGCTTCAGAGAGGGAAAAACAGGTCACTTACAATAAAACAAGAATCAGATGGCTTTGGATTTCTCAACAGCAACACCAGAAAGGAGAAAAATAATAAAACCAAGAAGAAGCAATGTAGCCATGTCTTCAACATTTCTCTAAATTTAGCCAGACAATCCATCAAGTATGATGAAAGAATGAAGATATTTTTAGACACTCCAGGACTCCAAAAATTTATATTCCATGCAATCTTTTGGAAGAAACTAATGAATGTTGAACTTTGCCAAAACAAGAGAGGAAACCAAGAAAAGGGAAGACAAGGAGGAGAAAGAAGAGGAGCGAGTTGAAGATAAACTCAAGGTGGAATGATGAAGGTGGATCCCGGGTTAATAACTGTGCACCAGGTTTAGAGGACAACAGTCCAAACTGAAGCAGTGTTCCTGAGACAGTCATGATGAGGGCCGCTACCCTCGAATACCTGCTGCCTTTTTAATGGCGGACAGAATGCCTAGTGAGCCTGGTTATCTATACCTAGCCTATCTTGACCATATGCTAGTTACCTGAGCTCCTGCTTTCTTCTTCATGCCTACGGCCTAGATGGGTAGAAGACAGGTGGAGCATATGCTCTAGTCAGTGTATCAAAATCACTGCAGGGCCGTTAAAACACAGAGTGTTGGGCCCCAACCCCAGAGATCCTACACAGTAGGCCTGGGCTAAGACCTCAGAATTTCTAACAAAGAAAAGAAATGGTAACATATAAGCCACAGAGCAGGATATTTTAAATACAAATATCCAAAAGATGGGGTAAAAAAGTTCCTAATGTTAATAAGAAAATGAAGACAGCACAATATGGGCAAACTGAAAAGGACAAAACACACAGGATACCAAAAAAGCCAATAGATATTTGAAAAGCTAGTCAACCTGGCTTTTAAGAAGAAAAATAAAAGTGGAAATCACAATAAAAATGTACCACACACCCATGAAAATGATTAAAATGAACAATTATCTTTTCATTTTGGCAAAGATGTGGAAAAATGACAACTCTCATCCTTGACTGGTAGGAAGGTACATCCTTGTAAAAACGTGAGAAACTTCCGTGTTCTACACTAACCGATGCTGACTATCTGCATACTCTCTGACCCAGCAGTCCTGCTGCTTGGTGTGTTCCTACCAGGAATGAACACACCCTCTCACCAAAAACATGTAGCAGGCACAATTAACTGCTTAAAACAGTTAAGAAACAACACACATGTTTATTAACAATAGAAGAAGAAAACTGGTGTGCTTACAGAATACTAGAGTATAAAAATGAATGAATACTGCATGCCACACAACGGATGACTCACAAATGCAATGCTGAACAAAAGAAACAAACACAAAAGGGCAAATATTGTTTGACTCCACTGACAACCAGTTTGAAAAATGGCGACAGACACCTGTCACGATAGAAGTCAGTAGGGTGGTTAACTTCAGAAGGGTGACAGGAAGAAGGGGTCATAAGAAGAGGAGGTGGACAGAGATGCTGGTCATCTTCCACTTCCTCATCTGGGTGGGGTTATATAGGTGCATCATTTCGGGCATAGTCATGGAGCTGCACCTTTACTATTTGTGTGCTTTTTGGTTATACATCTGTAACATCACATGTACTTCTGTAACATAACGCCTCACGAAAAAAATAAAAAAACATGAGAACTCACCAATTCATTTCGTTCATCCCCAAGCAAGGTATTCCTGTCTTCTAATTTTCTTATAGTGGCATTCAGCTCAGCTATTCTCTTTTGATTTCTTCGCAAATCCTACACGTGAAAGTTAAAATGGATATCTTGGTCAATGACACTTTTCACAAAGTTTTGGAATACAACAGTTAATAGTAATAAGCTTACATCCTTTCATCTGGCTTACAGGGTGAGAGCAAAATGTTCTCTTATTCAGAGAGGAGCAAATCCCTTTTTAAAGCTCCCAATATTTACCACTTGGGTTTAAGGCCAAGTCTAGTTGAAGCTGCAGGTGGATTTCACGTGGCAGCTACTCCCTGGAGCCCTGACTCCGGGCAGGGAGAGGTCTTTGGACCAGCTTATTGAATCTGAGAGCTGTGAGACACAGTCAGCCTGTGACTACATGAGGTTCAAGGAGCACCCTCGTGCCGTGGCTACACATGGCTTCTCACAGCTGAGACAGATGCCTTGCTATGAAACTTAGCCAGTGAAGAAACCGAGCACCAGGCCGAGATGGGATCTGTAAAATCCCGCATATTTCTGGAGAAGACAGTCAGACGGAGAAGGCTGGTAAGGTACATGACCTTCAGGTATACAAGGAACACTCTGCCCAGAGCAACCGGCTTGCCAACTGGCATAAGAGTCACGGATCACCTTCCACACAGCAGTCATAGCTTGATTCTATTCTGTAGAGTCCACAGGACCATTATTACCATACACACTCGCAGTTCCATTATCATGTTGCACTTTGATTGTGCTGTATCGTTGATGAGGCAGTGAGTCACCCATTACACACCTAGCTCACAATATCCTAGAGGATGCAACAGAACAGGTGAGACTTGTGGAGGTCGTAACTTGTTCAAGGTCTCACAGCCAGTATCAACAGGTCAAAAGATGATATAAATTAAATGCTAACTGTGTGCCAGGCACTGTTCAACATTTCACAAATCATATCTTCTAAACCTGGGACCAGCCTATGGAGCACCGCTATTGTCTCTCTTTTACAGAGGAAGACACTCTAAGCAGTGAAATGATTTGCCTAAGGCCACAGCGTAAATGGCAGATGCAGGATTTGAACTAAAGAGTCTAACTCTAGAGCCTGTTCTCTTGACAATTACGCTACACTGCATGCAGGTAAATGTCGGTGATAAAAACTAAGGTTTACATCTGCTAAATCCTAGAACTAAAGTTTACATCCACTAAATCCTAGAACTAAGATTTTCATCTGCTGAATCCTACCTCGGCAGTCTTTCCACCACCTACTGGGATAAAGATATCCTGAATACCGACTCATAAATTATTCATTACTTGGTTCTAAGTACTACTTTGGAACCTGCCTCTGTTCCTAAATAATTCATTTTCATCTTTTTAGCAGCTAAATAATTTGAAGGGTATAAAGTATGAAAGTCAACTATATATAAGCTGATTGCTATTGCTGTACTTCTGAGAATAATTTCTCATATAAAATGATGAAAACCCACACAAATAAGTGGCACGTTTAATCAGACTAGAAGCATTCCGAGGATGCTATAAATGTTTTAGTCTTTTATAGTGACACATTTTGATCCCTGGATATGATAACCTTCTTTACCAATTTCTAACCCAATTGATCACACAAGGGAAAATTACCAGTCTTGGCAAGAGGCAAAGCCTCTACATCCCATTTATGATTCTTTGTAATAAATAGGCTGAAGTTTGGATAGGTATCGATGGCTCGAAAAATCCTATGAAGGATTTTTAAAAGATCTGTAATTCTCTTGCGATCTGCTAATGCAGTGTATATCACTTTGCTGTCTATGAGTTTAGAAAACCTTGTTCCCAAGATACAAGCTGGTTTTACAGGAGGAGACAGAATTGATTTCTTTGTAGCAAAGAGAAAAAGAGCTTAAGTGAAAAGTAAAACTTGGGAGCTAAATAAAAGATGACCCGTGAACTTCAACTTGGACGGACTTACGGGACTGCTGCAGTGCTCGGAGCCGTCCCCTGCTCTCCCTGGGATCTCTCGTTTCGGACTGCTCATGTTGCACTCCGCCTCCTTGACCAGAAAGAGCTGCTCATCCAAAGCCTCCTTCTGCAGCTGGAGTTTCTGCACATAGCCTGTTTGCGTCTCCAGTTCCTTTTCCAGGGAAAAGATGATCCTGTCCTTGGCTTTGATTTCATCCATCTGAATTAAATGACACCCAGGGCATTTTATTTAACAATGCTGTGAAGAAATGCATTTTTACAATGGCGTGAGGTTGACTTCTTTCTGCTGATTGCTATGGGAAAAAGTCAACACTGTGTAAAGAAGGGCTAGCCTGGGCTAATTAGGTATGAAAGAGACTAATTTCTTTTCTCTCCAGCAGATTCTGTGTAGATGCTCTGACTCAATATATTGTTGGAAGTGGTCCGGATTGGCTGAATATAAAAAGAAAAGATTCACTTTCAAATGGGCTGTCAGTGTTGATAAAGGCAGATACAAAATATACCACGTTTGCCGGAACAATTTTTGAATCGCCTCCTCTTTGGAGGAATAGCCTTTGAGTTCAGCTCAAAGAGCAGTAGTCACTAGCAGTAGGCTGTCTGTAACTGAAGAAGCTGCAGACTGCCCAGGAGCCTAGTCATTTCCAAAGGCCGATATGTTTGCATTGAGGCTGTTTGCATCTGGAGTGAGGTCCTTCCATGGTTCACATCATCTAGCTCTTTCCATTCCTATCCATGTTTCAGGGCAGCCAATTCTTAGCAACCATTGACCCTTACTGTCAGAAAACCATGGTTGGAACAAGAACAGGGATGGGAAATACTGGATTATAGCAACACTGTTTTCCCTCGTACACCTGTGGGGTGTATTTACTGAACCCAACACTCATCTCTGCACAGCCTAGGTGTGGCCTCAGAAATATTTCTCAACAAAAGGCCTATCAGCATCCAGTACCAATTGTTCAGCATCCCACTGGACTGAAATGCTTTGGCCATCCTTGGATGGGGCCAACTGGGGTGCATGTCTGTAAATAATTTTTGAAGAAAGTACGGTCATTGCGTAAAATCTTTCTTCTCATTTCATTATATTCTATGTGAATATTCAAACTGGAGGTAAAGACATTTACTAGGAGCAACCTTATACTCTTCTCTTTATAAAGATGCCTCCTTCTAATAATGAGTCACTTGGTATAAATCTTTCTTTGCTGTGTTCCTTACAACAACAACAACAAAAAGGGCAAAAACTGTGTCACACAGTCACGTATGTCCCACATGTAAATGTCTTGTAAACATCTGTGAGCTGCTGCCTCCAAGTCACATGGTGAAATTTTAAGTCAATTTTCGGTGGCCACTGGGCTAAATTCTTTGATAGCATCTGGTAACTTGGTGAGGAATTAAACACTGTCCTGTTAATTTGGGAATAAAAGCACTGTCTTTAGTCTCTACCTCCTTGTAGAAGATCAACCCCAATGTTACTCTTTACTGAGTTACACATTCATTTGTCACAACTGTCACCCATGCTGTTACTTACAGCTTACCAGAGTTCCAGATATGCATGCTCCGAGGTGGTCTTGATGTACCGTACCCAACTAAATTTGCTGGGGAATCATTCCATTCCTACTCATATAAGCATCCTCATCATCCCCATCTTCACAACCGAAATTTATCTTCTACCACATTCACAGCACTAAATTCAGAGCTTTACATGCCTTATCTCATTTTATTAACAATCCTTTTCTGTAGGTTCTGTTACCCCATTTTAGAGATGATGACTGAGGACTCAAAGGGTTAGCTCAGTCATAGCCACATGGCTAATTGGTGAAGCCTGATTTTAAATTCAATCTTCTGACTTCAGAGCCCATTCTACTAGATTCTATGCTATAGTGATTCCCAGATTATTTCTAGCATTTCTTGAAGTGGTTTTCTATAGGATACACCAGTAATTAGTGTTGAGAAGGCTCTATTATACACAGTGGTTATAAGGTTGGACTGTGGACTCTGAATACCAAAATCTTCCACAGTTCTGTTCTTAGATGGGAATGGAAAAAAAATTATATATATATGTGTGTGTGTGTGTGTGTGTGTGTATATGTGTATATATATATATCAGAATTCCCAGGGGAAATTTTCTCAACAGAACTGCTCCCATTTCTTTCCCTTCCAGTTCCAAAAATAGAGCTGGGGGTGAAGTTAGAAACAAGGTAAGAAGAAGGTAAAAATGAAAAGTGCATGTATGATTGAAAATGTTCACCACGTTATTCGGTTTGCACCCCATTTTTGAAGCCCTCGTCGGGTAGCTTAGATTTTATACTGTTATTAAGAGGAATTTCACGTCTACTTCAGCAATACGCTGGTGAAAGAAAAGTCATCGAGAAAACTGCATATCAACAAGCGGATGTACTTGCAGATTTTACACGGAAAACCATCAAGAGACAAAAACATTTCATGTAAAGCTTCCTTTTCACTCACCTACCTGCTGACTCCGGAGCTCCCAGGTCTGATTCGTTCTCATCAACCGCTGTCGCTTCAAAAGCCAAAGACGGGGCAGAGACCAGCACTTCTGCCCTGTGTTTGGTCTCAAGCAGTGCAATGGAATGAGTTGTAGGTAACGAATTCGAAAAGGGTGGCAAAGGCAACGTTTTACAGTCACGACGTATTAAAGTACAAAGAAAACTACACACATTCAGTTTTCTAAAATGTGCTACGGTAACCGCTTTTTACTTAAAATTGAAATCCTAGAAATAGAATCCAAGGAACATAATTAGAATACTTAGAAAATAATTGCTTAGAATTAGCCGACACAAGACGGAAATTGTAGTTTCTCCCCAGAAATTGTTGTTCTTAGAGAACTATAAAGTATATTCTAACAGGTGATGCTTAATTTGATAAGATAAAAATAACGTTAAACATTCTCAGTATATACACATAAGCATTTCTTCTAAAATAATCACACAAGGTCATTCTAGGATATTAAAACTTTTACACAATAATGATATTTGTTTTGTTTTAGACATAGTGAGAGGCAGATGGCTTTGGTCATGTGTATTTTTTAAAAAGACCAGACTCTATAGGGGTTGAAGTAAGTCTTGGAACTTGATAACAGCATATTTAGGAGTAAGCTACTTAGGAATGACATCCAATTCCGAAATTATAACGACCCTTGTTTATTTGGGGGAAAATCTATTTTAAAAATGACTGGGAATTTTATAGTTCTAGTTGTTGCTTTCGACACGGTTCCCAGAAAGACAACTAGTGAGTCGCGCAGGATGTTCCCAAAGCTGCCCCTCAGACGTCTTAAAAGCCACAGAAATGTCCCTTATCCTGTAAAAGCCCAGTTACATTTTTATAAATAGAAAGCACACGAAGGCATGCTGATTTTGGACAAGCTCATAATTTAGAATACTTTCACAGACATCCAAGAAAACAGGAGTTATTGAATAGAGTGTACTCTCCATGGATATTGGGCTGGAAAAATCCAGTTTTTATGAGAAAGGTGATCCAAAATCTTTTACATTTTATGACTCTGTCTGTCTGCCTGCCTGTCTGCCTGCCTGCCTACCTGCTTATGGACCTATCTTGTATTTTGGATAGAACACAAGACAAAGGTGGGTGTGTAATCCACTTGTGAGAAACATCTGAAAAAGCAAACCCGCCGCGCTCTGAACCCTGGAAAGAGAATGGTTCTGCACTGGGTTACTAACCAGCCTCCGAATATCTCGCTCGGACTCCCACTTGATCTTGGAGATGGCTTCCTGGTGGGACTGATGCTCACTCCTCAGGTCCCCGGCCTTGATTTTGTCCGCTTGGATCATATTGCTTAAAGCCTCGTCCACCTGCTTCTTGGACGTTTTCAGGTCCGCAATTTCCTGTAGGAGCTTAAGGCGCTCCGCATCAAACAGTTTCCGGGCCTCCTCCCGGGCCTCAATGGTGAGCGCTGTCCTTACTTTGTCACTGCTGCCGTCCCGGAGGGCACACAGAGCCGACTTGAGCCTCTGGATCTCCCCATCCCGCACCTTCACTGTCCTTGACATTTCTTGCTCGTGCTGCTTGATGAGATTCTCCCTCACGGCCTGCAGCTCCTTCATCTTCTCCTCGTGGAGCTTGGCTTTGAGTTCTGTCACCAGGACCGTGTGCTTGCGCTGTTCCAGCTCACGAATCCTCTTTGCTTCTTGAGTCTTCTCTCTTTCAAGCTTAGATACCTAAAGGCAGAAAGGTGAAAGGATAAAAGAGGTGAGCCTCAAAGGATAGGGGTCCAAGGCAGGATTTGCCAACTAGGCCCCTGTGATCTCCTAAGTCCTTATCTCTTTTCAAATTCCAGGACACTGTGTGCTCAGAGGGAAGGGAACCACAAGCTTTAAAGTGTACAAAAGGAGAAAATACCTAAGGGTGCTTATATTACTTTGTTCAGACAAGTATTTGATGTGCTGGGGCCTTTCTAGTCAAGGTGTGGTCTGTAGACAGGCGGCACAGGTATCACCCAGAAGCTCGTCAGAAGTGCAGAATCTGGGGCTCCATCCAGATCTATGAATTAGAATGTGCATTTTACCAATCCCCAGGTGACTGGTATACACAGTGAAATTATGAAGCGGTGCTATAATGGTTTTCACCTTGGTAGAGAGGGGTTCAAAGCAGACCACCTAGAGAGCTTTTTGGACGATGCATCTCTAGCTAGGTCCAACTGATACATGAAGGTGTCTCAAGATAGTTCATAGTTCATTATGACCAGACTAAGAAACTGTGGCAAATGTAGCTTGAAAAAGCCTCGTGACTCCTGTTCTACTGTCTTCTTCCCTCACCTCATGTCTGCTGCCTTTGTTCCTCTTTGTCGTGTCCATACATGTACACACACACCCCAACCTGGAACAGGGGAAGAATCGGGCAGCCACCGGGGTCATATCTAATTGACTGAGATTGAGTGCCTGCCATTTGTAAAATTGGAAGTTTTCATAAAATAACTGTTAAGAGGCTTTACAGCTAAAAATGTTAAGATTCAAACTCCTTATTGAAATCATTGTAATGATAAAGTGTCTGAGATTTTACTTACCTTCGCAGTTTATCTACCTTCAGCTACAACAGATTTGCCTAAGTTCAGATGAGATTTTATGACTATTTTATTTTAAAAACATAGCAATTATTCCCATGTTGGTTATTCTAAAAGAACTCAGGGCCCACAGAGACTTGGCAAAGTAAGTAGCCAGACATCCTCAAACGTCTGTCCTTCCATCTTGCCTGCAGCTTGGATCAGGGTCCCTTCCCAGATGCCTTTTATCACACGTTCTCCAGAGCTGGAGTGTCCACTGGCCACACTGAGCACTTGGGACGTTGCGAGCCTGAAGACTTGGTCTAAGTGTAAAATACATGTCGGATTTCGAAGACTTAGTGTGAGGTAAAGAATGTAAAATATTTCATTGAAAAGTTTTATATTAATTACAAATCAAATTTTTAATATTGGGCAAATTAAGTTAAATAAAGTATATTATTAAAACTAATCCTTTTTACTTGTAAAATTCTTGTTGCAAGAAATTTTAACATCACATATAGATGGCTTGCATTGCAGCTCATACTATATTTCTCTTAGCCAACACTGCCCCAGCATTCTTGGAGGTTCCCTTAATGAACCCAGCTGTCCCCACATGCTGGTGATGTTCTCTGAGGAAAGCCTCATTCTGAGCGGATTGATGTGCCTGCTCAAAAGGGCTGTGGAATAGACTTCCAACACTTTGCTCCACCTTTCAGGCTCTCAGAAGATTTGGTTGGACATCCAGCTCTGGAGTCTTCCTCTCCAGGGACAGGGGAGTATGCCACTGTGTGCACATGCCTTGCTTTTCTGCACCTGTGCACCTGCAGATTCCCCTACCTGACCTGCCTTTCCCTCCTTTGGGAATCCCCTCATTCCGCCTGGCTCAGCTAGAGTCGCCTGCTGTGGTCATGCCACCCTTGATGGCCGAGGACAAAGCTCATTTCACCTGCCTTTGTCTTGTAAGTGTACTTTATTGACACCTCCTCACTTGCCCTGGCCACATTTTGCTTTACACTATGGTTTTTTGTACGCTTGTCTGTCCATACCACCTCCTCTCTTTTCTCTACCCAGACTGGAAACCCCTAGAAGGTGCTAGTGATCCTTGTTCATCTTTGCCTACCCAATGGTTGCCAGCACAACACATCAGAAGAAGCCAAAAAGAGTCTGTGGGAATAAAGAATGGATTCCAATATGTTTCCCTGGCTAGCCACCTAATGAGAGGCAAGAATAGTATGTCCTGTCATCCAGTTTGGAGAGTATAGGCTTCTAGGGTTACCCAAAGAAACCCCTCATCCACCCCTTCCCTGTATAAAGCAAGAATAAAACAAAACACCCCTAACATATAAGGATGCCTACTTGCCCTCTGCTTGATGTTCCTCTCAATGCTTCAATTAGAACAACCTAAATCTTACTCCCCATTTTTCCAGAATGAACTGAAGTGGCTATCTTCTGGCTCATGAGTGGGCAAACTACAGCCCATGGGCCAAAACTTTCCTGACCCCTGTTTTTGTGAATAAAGTTTTATTGGAACACAGCCATGTCTATTCCGTTACCAATTGTCTATGGTTGCTCTCAGGCTACAGTAGAGTTGAGTAGTCTTAGAGAGACTGTCTTAAAAAACCCAAGATACTTACTATTTGTCCTTTACAGAAAAAGGTTGCTAATTCCTCAACGAGGTGGAAAAGAAATCTCTTTGAAAAGGGGTTCTTATTTTTCACTGATTTAGAAACTGATGACTTACCTTCCATCTAGGACCTTGGGAATGGTAAGTTTAGCTCAAATAATAGGAAACTAGTCACCTTCCATTTCAGCAGGGTGTTTTTACACTAGGCATTTGGAATAGCATCAGGACCACAAGGGCTGGTAACAAGTTACTAGAGGAAATTTTAGCTATTCTTTCTAGAGTAATGAGAAACTCTAGTAAAATGGACAAAGGAGAAGGAATTCTGGGTTTGCATTTCCACCTGCTTTACCTAGGAAAGTTGCTTTATCCTCCTGAGGATCTTTGATTATTCTTTTAAAAAACCTATATAATAGTTACTTTTAGGGTTAAATTAGATAAGGCATGGTAAAGGAGCCTGAACTGTAATGTACTAAGAAACGTAAGGTATTATTATTATTGGACATAAAAGATAGTTATAATCTAAAATTATTTAGTCAAATTCTCTGTCGGTACATTAGGTTCTATCACTTTGTAATTCATTTCTCTCAAATTATAAACACTAATCTTTCAGGTGTAGACTGTAGAGATACATTTTTAAAAGTCCATGGACATACAGGTACATGGAAAATATAGGGGTTGGAAAAGTAGGTTGACAGCTGAGAGCAGGAAAAACAGAATTTATTCTTGTATTACTATTTATTGATTATCATATTACTTATGTGTATTACTTGTCATTTTCTTATTGCTATTATTTTGCATCCTTGCTGAGGATTTCCCTTCTAGGTAATGATGGCTGATCATTTGACCTACTTTTGCCCACCTATGTGTGTTCTAGATTGAAGACAGAAACAAATACAAGCAAACACTAGCTTTACTGCCCATCACTTAAATGAATCCATAGAACCCCAGCAAAACTCAAAGGCACTGAATTGCATTTGGCATTGATTTTCTGGTTGTCATGGAAACTGGTGGGGTGGTTTTTTTTTTTTTTTTTTTTTGGTAGAATTTCTAGGTATGACTGCTTTCTAAAGCTTGAGAGAAGTGGTTTACTCTGAAAGAGATACAAAGGCTGTGACTGCCATTCGGATTAAAAGAACCAGTAACAATTTTGTGGTTAAATCATTTTCTGAGAATTATCTGCAGACCACGTTGTACCAATAAGAAAATAAGTTTTAACATCTTACTGGGAATTGTAAGAATGAGTATACATAAAGATCCATGTAGAACTATGAAAAGGGGCGAAGATGATAATGCACTGAAATGGAAGAACTGTTTAGTGGAAGAAAGAACCAGTTGTGATTAGTGGAAATGTTTTATGGAGAAAAATTCCAGCTGGATCACATAACAGTGTTTATCAAGGGCTTGCCCTGAGCAGGCACCTTTCTCTCCTAAAGACTATACACAGGTCAGGACATTTAACTCCTCACAGCACTGTGATGTAGGCAGTGTTTGTTTCGTGTGAATTTCAGGTGAGAAAAGTCAAGAACATCTCCAGGTAAGAGTGATGTAAAGAGGGTTGACTGGAGCCCAGGATGCGTCAGAGCCCAGACCTCCATGTTTGCTCTGAAACCTGGGGCAGGCTGCTCCACCTCTCAGCCTCCGGGTTCCTGTTTGTAGACCAGGATGGGCGCTGCCCGTCTCATAAGAGCTGTGAGGAATGACTTAGATAATGTATCAAAGTATCAGGAGAGTCAGACTGGGGCCTTTCCTGACTTTGGAAAGGCAGGACCACCTGGGAGATGAACAATTATTGATATATGGTAGTTACTGCAATATTAATATTGATAAATATTGCTATGCAACGCTATATAAATGCCAACAACATACATATAAGTATCCCTATTATCATGATAAGACTAACATTAGCATTATTGCATTAAAACAACTATTTTCCTAACATAAGTAGATGTTTAAAGGGAAAATTGGGTTTCCTCAAGATAGACTGAGTCCCCTGACATTGATGGCATCTAACCTTAACTTGGGAGCCACGTGGATGATGCATGCATAGAGGGAATGGGGTACAGGCTGGGACAGGGCAAGGGGGTGAGCCCTGAACAGGCTTTGAACAACACAGCTCCCAAATCCCTTTTACTGAGAGATCTCATGAAAAAAAAATATATCATCAGGGAAAGTTAATCCTAGGGGGGAAAGCTTACATTATGACAGAAGGAAGGAAATTCCTGACTCGCTCACACCTGCACTTTCCTCTCCTGTCCGATTCCAGTCTGGCCTTTGCAAAATGCCAGTGTAAATTCTGCCAAGATCAAGACAGCTGTGATATGAGCACTCACGTGACCTGAGAAGTCGAGGATTAAAAACTGGACAGTCCCATCAAAGGAGAGGAAGGCTGGGAGGTTATCTAGGCAAGACAAGCTAACAAAAGCATTGGCTCGGATTATCTGCGTCAGATCTAGGTCTGAGCTCACCAGGTGGGTGGGGGTCATCATGGGCACTACAGAAATCTGAAACAGGGGAGGCGAAGGAGGGAAAGTGGAGGGTCACCTCTACAGGACACTTTAGACAACCTGGGGAAGCACAAAGGATTCCAGTTTTCCATTTCTTGATTTTAGCCACCTGGGCTTCCTGAAAACCAAACTAAAGACACAAATGGTGCAGTGGCGCCGCCCCCAAATGTGGGCCCTGAACCCGGAGGCTCTGAAGCCCTCAGTGAGCACAGAGAAACGGCGGGTTTTCTGAGAGGGCCCTCGCAGGAACGGAGCATGGTGGAATCAGGTTTTCAGCGTTACCTATGTCACTGCCTTAGCGAAGGCTGGATTCCCACGTTGGCTCCTCCAGCCGTGCATCGCTGGGAGCAGAGGAGTTAAAGAGTTTGAGCTCCATTTCTCCCTCAGTGAAAGCAGGCTAGTCACTGCAGCCCTTTGTCCCAGGCTCACCGTGGGGACTGTGGAAATGCCGTGCAGTTTCTGAAGGGCTATTCCCATGATGGAAACTCCTGTTTGGAGCTGCCTCCCCCCTACCCCCCTGGACCCTGCACCCCAGGCCGCTGCTCTCTGCCACGGAGTCTTCATCTCCTGTAGCCATGGGCTGCCCTTAGGTGGGAAGCCCCAGGGATCGTGGGGCTGGATCTTGCAACCCACAGCAATCCCTGGGGTGCTCACAAACCTTAGCAGTGGATCACAGCCTCACAGTGTCCAATCAGCGACAGTCATAGGAAAAGACTACAGTTTAACGGCTCAGGGTGCTGGTCCAAGAACAGGACAGACCTGTGCGGAAATCCTCTCTCCCCCAGAGCCCAGGGTTTCCCACTGAAGTAAATACTATGCCAGGACTTATGCCATGGCGTTTTGGGAAGGTTTTTAAAGGGATCATGAAAACTCATTCAACAAGTAGTACTGTGCACCTCCTCCATGCCAGGCAGCACTATAAACACCATGACACCTGACTTAGGGGAACTTTAGCAAACATGGTCTCTTACCCACAGAGAGTCACATGTTACTGGGGTGGGGGCAGCAGGCAATGAACAAGCAAGCAAACAAACAAGGCACCTGCAGACAGTACAGAGTTCTATGATAAAAATCTAGCAGCGTGATGTGGTAGAGCAAATGGAATCAGGGGAACAGTGTTACCTAGTGGTCAGGAGGCCTGACAGCTGAAGAGCCCTGAGAAGTATCTGGATGGAGGAAGAGTTAGCGTGCCTTTCCTGACACATCCCTGCAGTTATAGAAGGACCTCAGCTCTTCTATCTCATCTAGTCCACTCATTGTGTAAACGCGAAAATGCAGGCCCAGGAAGGACACAGTCATCCAGCACAAAGGTCCCATGTTGTGCCCTTCTTCCCTACCACAGGGCCTCCTTAGGTCCACCCTCGAGTCCTTATGCCTGGAGTGCGGTGAAAATGATCTACTTCTCTGAATATTTATTCCTAGGAGTGCCTGGCAAATCTTTTAGATAATTTCTACTCAGCGCTAGTTGACTGTGGCTAATATTTTTGCTTCATTTCCCTGTGGTGGATATGCACATGCTCCCACTGGTCTCTCCATTTCAAATTTGCCTAATAGTGGGAAACACAGTTCTAACATTCTCTTGTTCTCAACCTAAGGTTTTCAGGTTTTTCCAGACCTCCACGTTTTTAAGATCATGGGATTTGCAAGACACAGAAACAGCCTAACTGTCCATTGAAGGGTGAGTGAAGAAAATGTAGCATGTACATACAATGGAATATTATTTAGTCAGAAAAAGGAAGGAAAGTCTGCAATCTGTGACAGCATGGATGAACCTTACGGGCATTGTGCTAAGTGAAATAAGTCAGACAGAGGAAGACGAATATTCTAGAATCTCACTTATATGTGGAAGCTAAAAAACCCAAAGTCATAGAAACAGGGGTCAGATTTGTGGTTGCCGGAGGCAGGAGGGAGGAGGTGAGGGACAGGGGTGAAGTGGCCCAAAGGCACAAGTTTCCAGTTATGACGAATATGTCCTGGAGATGTAGCCAACAACATAGGATTACAGTTAATAACATCGCATTGTACATTTCAAAGTTGCAAAGATAGATCTTAAAAGTTCTTCTCGCAAGAAAAAAATTAATCATGTGAGATGATGAATGTTAACTCATTGTGGTGATCATTTTGCAATATATGCACATATCAAATCATTCTGTTGTACAACTTAAATTTATACGATGTTACATGTCGATTACATTTCAGTGAAACTGGGGGGAAATATATCAAATAAAAAAGAGCATAGGCTTTGGTGAAGTGGGAAGGGGAGTCGAGAAACCAGTTCTGCCCCCTACTAGCATGTGACTCTGGGTGGGTTGCTTTACCTCCCTGAGCCTCAGTTTCCTCATCTGTCAAATGGGGATAACAATGGTGCCCACCGCAGAAGGTGGAAGTGAGGAGGGAATGCAATAATGAATTAAAACACCTAGCATGCTTGCCGCAAACTAACTGCTCAAAAACTAACACACACACCGCCCTCGTCATGAAGTGGACACCACTATTCTCCCGTTCGGCGGACGAGGAGAGGAAAGTCCTGCGGGATTTCACGACCAGCTCAGGGTCACTCGGGTGGTAAGTGAAAGCGCTGGCATCATGCCAGGAGAAAATGCCTTTACGACAGCGTGACACATAGTAAACATCCAGGGAGGTGTAGCCACTTCTCTCATCAGCCCAAAGCATTTCTGACTCTGCTCTCTACACAATGTGCTCTGGAAATGTCACTGGGATGGTCTGTCTTCCTGGAAAAATAAGCAATGCCCCATCGCCCCAAAGGTTTCCACTCTCTAACTAGTCTATTCCCCAGGAGCCAAAATGCCATTTTATCATCAGCGTCTGGGAACTGAACAGAGAGTGTGCATCCACGTCTTGGCATTGTTCATATTCTCTCTCTTAACGCCTGAGCCTTGGAAATGCAATCTTATTTATTTTAATAAAACTGCTTCATGACTTGCTTGCCCTGTAAATTCCCTTTGTTCTTCGGGGAAGGCTGCTGACAGGCGGCAAGGCTTTGCTTCAGCCCCTGCTCTGGGATTGTAATTAACGGCCAAGGAGAGGGAGACAGGGAGGCAGCCTGTAGGGGGAGGGGAGGGCAGTGCCTTTATTGGGGACGCTGTCTTCCACCCTCTTGTCAGAGGGAGGGGAGAGGACGCGGACCTTCCCGACTTAGACTCCAGTGCCAGGTCCTGGATACACAGGCCGCCCGAGTCCAGGCTCAGCTCAGCCCTTTCAAAGACTTGAGTGTGAACATTGGCAGTGGAGGGACCCTCGGGGGCCCCTGCCTCTTTGAAATCTCCTGAGTTTTTTCTCTGTAAATCAGTGGCAGTTTACGGTTATCGGTCTCTGGGCCAACAGGCTTCTGCCTATGAATGCAGTTTGTCATCTAGTCGTTACTACAATTAAGGGAGGCTGCTCCCTTGAAATGTTACATTGCCCCAGGGAAAGTTAAAGCCAATGAAATGTTCCTAGACTGTCAGACTGGGGAGGAATCTGAGTGGAGCGTTTGTCAAGACAAAGGCGCAGAGCCACCTGCCAGGGGACTGTCTGGACTGTTCTTTGGAATTGGAAATCTTGGTCCTCACCCCACCTATTTCATGAGAATCCTTTGAACGTCCAGGGGTCTCAATTTTTAATAAGTTCCCCCAGGTTACTCCACAGCACAGCGATGCTTGAGAGACACAGACATGGAGACACAGATTCGGTCATCTGAAGTACAGATCGAGACGCTGAGACACTTAAATTTGTCCCCGAGGAGAGACCAAAAAAAAAAAAAGAAAAAACATCCTTGGTCTTCTGACTCACAAACAATTTTTTTTAACAACATCATATTCCTTTTACCTTCATAGAAACTAAAAAATTTCCTTCACAAATTTTACACTGGAGTCTGTTTATCCAAGGGTTAAGGGTTTGCTGAAACAGGGGGCAAAAGGCTTTGGGTGACCTGACACTTACTAGATTTGGGGGAAAAGAATTCATTAGAATTTAATAGTAATGTCAAAGAAGGAGAGGTAGAGGAAACCGAAGAAGGGTATTTGTTGGTTGTGATCGACAGTTTGATCAAAAGCATGTTCTACTCTACGAAGAATTTTCTAGATACGACGACTGAGTGCTGACACGGCCGTGTCCACTGCGCAGGAGGCAGACACGTCTTTCTGAATGCTGGATAATTCCAAATGTTTTCCTATCCACGCCCCTATGGAGAGCCACACAGCTCTGGTGGGAACACAGCTGTGCAAGTGTTACCAAATCCATTCATGAAATTCAGAACAGTAAAGAGATGCTCTTCAGCCTAGTTAGTAACCAATTCGGTGACAAACACAGTAGAAAGAATACTACAACTACTACCATTTTTTTGAGAGTTTCCTATGTGCCAGGCAGCTCGGTGAGCACTTGACGTGAATTTTCTCATTCAACCCACATAACTACTTCATGTACTTGTCTCCCTTAAAGCTCATCACAGCTCTACGAGACAGTACTGTGTTACTGATGAAGAAACTAAGGTATAAGGAATAAATCATCTTTCATTCATTCCTCGACTCCATCAAAAATAGATGTTGAGCTATTGCATTCTGGGTATTTCTCTGGGCTCTAGGAATATGGAGGGAAAGTAAGTGTCTGTTTCGTAGAGACCGCACTGGACTCGGGAAGAGAGAAGCACTAAGCACGGAAATAAATAAATTTGTAATTTGCTATGAGGCGAATCAGGAACAGCCAGGCTGCAGGGAGGAACTGGGCACCTCCTGTGTAGCAGACTGTGGTCAGATGAATGACTGCAGCTGCCACCTGAAGGAGGCGAGGACAGAGCAAGGAGGGGACCGCGGGAGGGACAAGAGCAAAGGCCCTCGATGCGGTTGACATCGCTCTCGATTCTTCCAAGAGCCTGGAACAGAGTGATGGCGTGGGGGGAGGAGCAGAGGGAGAGCAGCAGGGAATGTCCTGTAGTGGTAGGAAAAGCCCTTTGCTTCTGAGAGGCAGAGGAAGCCATTGAAGGGTTTTGAGTGATGTGATGTGACGTGACGTGATATATTTTAGAAAGACCGCTCAAAATGCTACTTTGGGAATAACCTCTGGAGGGCGAGAATGGAACTTGCCCAAGTCCACAATTATTGTTAAGTGTCGAGGGGAGGTCATGCTAGCTGGCGGGGGTAGGGGGACCATTGTCTCAATTATGATTATCTGGTTTCCTGAACCAGGCTTTCTGCAGAGGCAGAGATTGGTCTCATGACCATGTTATTGTCACCTTCCATGTATCCTGGGCTCAAATCCCTCCTGCTATACACGAGAACATCTCCATCCGTATAGAAAGGCCAATGGCAGACAGGATCCATGGAGGGGGCCGGCAGGCAGAGCGGGGCCAGAGCCACTCTCCAGGCTGAAGCCCCAGGGGCCTCACTCACCTTGGACTTCTCCTGATGCAGCTCTATCTGGATGTCGGTGAGCTTGGTCCTGAGGTCTTCATTGGCAGCTTGAAGGGCGACAATGAGCGCCTCGGGCTTCTCGCCCTTATTTCGCCCTTTCTTGGACATTGTTCCTTTCTAAATGGAGTCTGTTGCTTTTTGATTCCTCTCACATGGGTGCTGCCATGTTACTGTTTTTTATCCCGGAGTGTGATGTTTCAGCATCTACTGCGTGGTGTTCCTCGGTAAGGTCTCCTCAGCCGCTGCCCTGGACACCCTAAGAAGAGACAGTGGTTACTGTGGTGGCCGAGACCTGGGCTAGTGCAGGACAGTCACGCTCAGCCTGGACAGCCTGCAAGAGCCCCCTACCGAAGGCTTTTGTCTCCAGGATCTCCCATCCACTCTGCCTGTGAATTTCCAGTGATCTTTCCAAAGGGCCTGTCGGATCACGTCAGTGCCCTGCTTCCCATCCTCCAAAGACCTGGGAGTTTGCCTTTCACATCTCAGAGTGCTCTTTCAGCCTGAACCTACCCATGCTCCCTGCCTCATCGCCTCCACTTCGCTCACTTATACTCTTAACCATAAGGAATGCCTTTTCATTTGCTGGTTCTTTCTCTCTTCCTGTAAGGGCTCCTCCTACTCTATTCCTTTTCCCCATCCTCTGCCCAGCTTCCTCTCATGGTCCTCCCCTACCTCCCCACCCCTCACACCCAGCCACACACACAGTGTCATTTGACTCACTTCTAGGACTCCTTCAGGCCTCAGCTGCCACATCGGTTCCTCCTGGAAACACCCCCTGGTTCCCACATGCCCTTATTGTTGAACTGCGGTCACCCTGAAACTGTAAACTGGGTGGGGGCAGGAATGTGTTGTTTTTATTTACAACCTGCTTCTCAGAACCCATCATAAGGCCTGGCGCAGACCAGGTGCTTCATTAGTATTTGTAGCAGGAAGTCACCTATGTGACGACCTCACGATCACCCCATAAAGAGCCCCAATGTTGAGAAAATCTGATATACAAAGACTTAGAATTATGTAATGAATAAACTGTGAGAAGTGAGGTTTAATTACACTGGGTTAATTATTCAGTCAATATCATTAGGTTTCCTTCTATATACTGTGCTCCATACAATATGTTGAAATTGAAAATAAGCTAGTTTCAAGGGAAAATAGAAAACCCCCAACAAAATCTGTGTCCTCTATCTATCAATCATCTATCTCATTGTCATCATCATCATCCCCATCATCATGATCGTCGTCTATTTGATAACAAATAAACCAGTTGTCTCAGAAGTGTAAACAAGACTTCTCGGATGGGGTAAGGAAGGCTCCCTGAAGAGGGCTGCACTGGCCTTGAATTTGAAGAGTGAGTAGGATGTCAACAGGAGAAACAGGTCAAGTCCCCTGGTTGAAAGAAACGGCTGGTGCTGTGCTACAACAAGCAGAAGCACAGTAATCACTATTCTGTGGTAAAAAGGGGGGCTGATTAGTTACAACTCAGGGTACAGTTTATGGGCACTAATGTTGGAAAGGGGCCCGGAAATGCCAAATTGTGGGAGACCTGGAATGCCGGTCTTAGAACTTGGAGTCTTTTTTTTTCAGTAAGCAGTAAGGACTCTGTTGACGTTCTTGGCACACTTTGGCGTGGTGGTTCTGGTGGCAGAGTGGGGAGAGAATGGAGGTAGGGAGCCCACCTCCTGAACTTGCTAAGGTGGAGGGCAGAGAATGAAGGCTGAATCAGGACAGCAGCAAGGAGAGAGAGAGAGAGAAAAGGGAGGGTGTGTCTTGATTTCCAAATTCTTAAATGCTTCATAGGAACAAGGAGGTGAGAAAAATTTCAGTCCTCATCTGCAGTCAATGGAAAAACATGACAACATACCGGGGGAAGTCTGCCATGCAACGTTTCAGAAAACTGAGTATCGTGTGCATGGATGTGCTTCGGCCCAGGACTAACAGGAAATCCTACTGATCGCACATATGTTCCAGCAGCTGTTTCTCCCTCAAGACCCCTGGTATTCAGCCTCGAGGACCATGCTGGGATCCTGGGCTTTCTGCCACCCACCCTGTGAGCTCTGGGACCATGCCTTTTTTGGATGTGTCCCTAGGGAAAGGGGATAGGGGAAGGTTAGGAAATTGGGAGAATTAAGTCTGCCTCTGATAGTCATGAAACGGTGCACCACTCTTCCACCCTAAATTAGATGCCTGAGTTGTCCTTCATGCTTGATTTGCAAGTGATGCCAATTCATTGAAGTGTATGCTTGGGAGACTTCTAAGAGGCACCATTCTTTGCTTTGAGAATTAAAATGAATTCAACAAGCATTATTGAAAATTCATTGAACAGAAATCATATGGTACTTGTCTTTCTCTGACTGGCTTATTTCACTTAGCATAATGTTCCCCAGGTCCATCTATGTTCTTGCAAAGGGTAAGTAAGATTTCCTTCTGCCCTGACTGGGGTGGCTCAGTGGATTGAGCACCAGACTGCAAACCAAAGGGTCGCTGGTTTGCTTCCCAGTCAAGGCACATGCCTGGGTTGCTGGCCAGGTCCCCAGTAGGGGGTGTGCTTGAGAGGCAACCACACAATGATGTTTCTCTCCCTTTCCTTCTCCCTCCCTTCCCTTCTCCAAAAATAAATAAATAAAATCTTTAAAAATAAAAGATTTCCTTCTTTTTTTGCAGCGGAGTAGTATTCCATTGTGTAAATGTAACCAACAGCTTTTTTATCCACTTATCTATTGATGAATACTTGGGCTGCTTCCAAATCTTGGCTGTTGTCAATAATGTTGCAAAGAACATAGAGACAGACTCATAGCCGGCTGACAGCTGTTGGGGGGGAATTTAGAGGGCAAGCTGGGAGAGGTGGAGGGGATGAACAAAAAAAAGAGAGAAAAACCCCATGGACACAGACAACAGTGTGCTGACGGCCAGAGAGAGGGGGGTGAGGGAGGGTAAAGGGGAGACAAATGGCAACGGAAGGAGACCTGACTTGGGCTGGTGAGCACACAATACAGTGTACAGATGATGTGTTGTAGAATTGTGCACCTGAAACCTGTATAATTTTGTTAACCAATGTCACCCCAATAAGTACATAAATAAAATGTGCATGACAAACACCACTAGGCACAAAGATAAAAAGGCAATTACTTAACTTCCAGCAGGTACTAAGTGAGAAAACTCACACATACATGTTTGGCAGGTTTCTCTCCCTCTCCCTGATCCCTAGTTGTCGCTGGTCCCCAGAGCTCCCTCATAGTTATCTCCACTGGCCCCAGCTACGGGGTCATGACTCAGTTTTACATCCACAGTCCTGGCCACTCCCCGGACTCGTATGTTCAACTGCGTACTTACCAAATCTACTGGAATATCTGACTGGCATTCCAAAGCTAACCTAAGTACTACAGGTGCTTTTATCACTTTTCCCTCAAAACCTCATCTTCTCCGGGTTTTCCCCTATCTATAAATGGCACCACCACCTGCCCAGTTCTTCCACATTTAAGCTTAGAAGCCATCCTTTCTTCTTTTATCCCTCACTTACTCAGTCCACCAGGAAGTACAGTTTGTTTTACCTATAAAATATGACTCACTCTGGTCCACTTCTCTCAAACTCCGCACAGCTTCCAGCAACATAGTCACTTCGTAGCCTCGAATCAAACTTCCTAGCTGTATATTCTTGAGAAATTAAAATCTCTCTAAGCTTCCATTTCATCAGTATCACAGTTATTAATTTTTCTACAACCTAACTATCCACTAAAAGCCAGCTTAGATTTTAACGGAAGAAGAACCATATTTATTGCCCATTTATATTAAAAAGTCAGGCCAAGCCAAGCACAGAAATCCCTGGAAAGACTAAAGGATTTCATGCTTACGCTTTCGGGGAAACAGGAGCAGCATGGGCAGGATCAGGATTCCCAGGAGTCCTGGCTTCGTAGCAGGTTCTGCCCTAAGCTATAGGCTGAATAAAGTCATCATTAATCTTAGCGTTTCCAATAAGGCTGTTGTGTCTGAGTTATGATTTGAAAAGCCATTGTAATATGAAATAGCTAGAGTTCACATGTGATAAGCTAAAGCCCACAACACTCCTCCACAATTAATATTGGGGTGTGTCTACTCTACCGGAACTTGTTAGTTGAAGCCCCTCTCCCCCGCTTCTTTTCCAAAGATGATGCTTTAGACTCAGAAGTTGTTATTGTTGACAATGAACGAATTAAACTTACTTACTTTAGTCCTGGTGACATGTGAAGCCATGTTATCGCTTCTCAGACCCTTCTCTATGCAGGAAAATGTCTCAGTGTGCATTTGCTAATTTGACAAAGCAATTCAACATAGAGGAGAGGGCTTGCATGCAACCCCAGAGTTCCGGTTTCCCTCTGTAAAAGGAATGCGTGGTGTGCCTCTGGAGTCTCAGGGCTTTGACCCCTCCCACACGGTAGAAGAAATGACTCTGAAAGGCTGACACTCAGCATGGCAGTGACTGTGCATCCTCAGGGCTGTAAGGTGTCAAGCGTGAATATGCCTTTATGTTTGTTTTTCTCTCTCCTATTCTTCTGCTGAATACCCTTTCTATCACTTAATAATAACAGCAATTATTAAAAATTATTTAAAGTTAACATGCTAAGTTTTTCATATCAAAGAATGCTACATAAAAATACAACCAAAAATGTGTTACTCTTGATGGAGTTGGTTTTAGATATCAGGTTTAAAACTTCTCATTACAAATATATCTCATGAGGTCTACAGTAAGAGCAAGCTCTCAGCACACACACCAGAAACATCTAACTGCTCCAGGGGGGTTGTCAGGGAGGCCTGGTGCACTGAGGTTGAGATCCAAAGCAGGTCAGACTCATTCAGAACTGATCTACTCAGCACACCCTTGACTTCGACCACACAGGTCCTTGTTCAGCTGCCATCTCCCTTCTTTAACACCCTGACTTCCTCCTCTTCCTCCTCTTTTAGGGTCCAGATCCAATGTCATCTCATAGAACTTTCCTTCATACATCTATCTTCACATACCCTGGTGACAGAATAAGTTGTTCCCTCACCTGGGTTTCTATTTTCAGTTGGGAAGCACTTCTTACAGAATCCATTACTCATTCCTTAACTTATTGATTCATCAGTTCACAAATATTTATGAAACATCTGGAGGGCAGAGGTGTCTGTGTTAAACAAGAGAGACAGGGTCCCTGTCCTTCCTAGAGGAAGAATTGACAATTTCACACAGTGTGGTAGCTGCACACGTCATAGGCTGGAAGAATCCTTAGGAGTCTGGGTGGGTCAGGAAAGACACCTTAGGAGCAGTAATGTATATTAATATATAACAAAGATCTGTAAGATGAGAAGGAATCAGCCAGCAAAGGGTTGGAGGGGTACCAAAAAATGTTCTAGGTAAAGAGAGTACTGGATATGAACATCTGGTGGCAAGAGAAATAGGAAGACCGCTCTGTAGAAAAATACAAAAGAGAGCCCAGTGAGTGAATGAGAAAATGGGAAGAGAAGAGCTTGGAGAGGGTGGCAGAGACCAGCACGAACTACGTTAAGAGTAGATGGACTTTGTCCTCACACAGGGGTGTGGTCACAAAGAGTCTCCTAGAGGGGAAAGACTTGACCATATGTGGGTTTCAGTAACAGTCCTCCGGCAACAGAGGATGGAATGCAGCAAAGGGATGGACATGGACGTAAACAGAACAGTTAGGAGGCTGTGGCCATGTCCATTTGTATTATAGTTATTCTGTAGGTGAATGACTCAATCCAGCTTAAGAGTAAAACTATGTCTTTATTCATCTTTGTACTTGTCACAATGACCACCACACAGTTCAGTTTAGTGAACACTGACCCAGATCCAAGGAAAACACTGAGAAACACATTTCACAATGTCTACAAAGACCATTTATAATAAGGTTTATCATGGAAAATTTCTTTTACTTTGTGGGAGCCCTTGAATGACTATTTTGATTTCAGGCAAAAGTTAAAGCCTGGTGTAACAATTGAGCAGACAACAAAATTAAATAAATCTTTATTTAAGCCATGTTTTCAGATGTCATAATCTCTGTTGCTATCCTTCGGACTCCCAAGCTTAATTTCACCCCTATGCACCGTTCTCTTGCACTGTGCTCTTTTATCTGGATTTAGGAGGCTTTCCTAAGGATGAGTTTAGCAAAATAAATCTCTTA
Organism: Macrotus californicus; assembly: GCA_007922815.1. Classification (NCBI taxonomy): domain Eukaryota; kingdom Metazoa; phylum Chordata; class Mammalia; order Chiroptera; family Phyllostomidae; genus Macrotus; species Macrotus californicus. The sequence goes on from VMDR010003642.1 coordinate 25,067, forward strand.
GCACTATATATTCTTACTTGCCTTGTCCTTTCTTTCTGGATTCAAATTACTCTACAGCTAGTGTAGAATAAGAGTACAAACAGTTATGTACTCAAGGTCAGACAGGGCAAGAAACGTGAATCAGTGCCTTGTCTGAAGCAAGCGCTTGCTCTGTATGGACAGTTATTGAGAGCAAACTGGAATGTGAATACCCAGATTATATGGGGGAGTCTTCTGCGGGTAATTATATTTACAAGTGACACCAAGATTTTTCTATTTTAGGTTTAAGTGAAACACGTATAACTTATTCTGCTGTTTCCTTGGTGACTGATTTCAAAGACCTGGAATTTAAAAAAAAATACTATTAATAAAGGCACCTTTGAGTGTCAAACGTGAGCACCAATTTCTATATATAGGACATGCATAATGTGCACCTGCTATTTAAAAAAGGCAGAACAATTTCTGTATTAAGAATATTATTTAAGTAAAAGTACATACAGTTTGAGTAAAATGACTTTTGGATACACTATATAGTTCTATTATAAAGGATTTAATTTTCCACATGCTACTAAAAAGAAACTGGCTATCAATATTTTCCCTGTTATAATATACTATACTACAGTACAATGATTTACAGAACAATATAGATTATTCCTTTTTTTAAGATATAGAATTCTGTTTTGAGTTTTATCCCACAGGCCAATGTCTAACCACACTTTTTATTTTCAGTTGATGGGATTTTTGAAGCAAGGCTATAAGACTGTGTACCTTCCATGTGGACTACCTTCTGTTAGTCATTGTGGACCCCAATGTGGACCACACACTATGGGAAAATCATTTCAAAAACTGGTCTGATTGTCTCTTGAGCCACAATTATGTGCAAGGTTTTACGTTAGCGTTGAAGGCGATACAGTGTGCATGCACCAAGCAAAGCTACATCTACCATGTGTCAGGGGAGACAGGAAACACACACACACACACACACACACACAAACACACACGAAAAAGAGGAAGAGTAGCATGAGGGCAAGGACTCTGTCTCTCTGGCTCCTTGTTGACCTCAGTGTCTAGTACCGTGCCAGGCACAAAACAGGTTCTGAATAAATATGTCTGAATAAACAAAAGGCTTCACCAAAAAAGAAGACCTTATATTTAAGGGCGAGACAACGAAGGATCCACAGGAGGGATCAAGGAAAGGCAAGTAGGTAGGACAACTGGAAATGCAAGGAATAAACTGTAAATCACTAGCCTGGTGTGGAAGGGAACTAATGGGTGTGCAGCCAGACAAATAAGGTCAGGGTAAATTATGCATGTCTTGATTGCCTTGATACTGCATTTACATCCTGTTTAGTAAGTACTGGGGATCTGCTAACCATTTTTAACAAAAGAGGCATCATTCAATTTTTTTAAAAGAAAGATTAACCTTGAAGTTAGGTGCAGGGCAGGATGAAACAGAAAGAAATGAGAGGTTAGAGGTCCAGAAAGGAATCCATGGTCACTGTTCAGATATAAATAGATAAAGTGTGAATTAGGATGGAGGGGAGAAAGGCTGTTTCCTCACCTAAGCTAAAGGAACTCTTATTCATCTCAGCATCGTCATTGTCTTCATCATCCAACATCCCCTGTTGTTGAGTACTTACTATGTGCTGAGCACTGTACAATGCAGCATTCTCCATTTTCCCATTCCAGATTTAAAACAAGACGAGAACAGATATGCGGTTAGTATTCCCTGTTTATACACGTGAGAACTGAGTTGATAGGAGATGGGTTCCTGTACTCAAAGTCACAGAGCTAGGTAAACGGCAGAGTCAAATGCATTTTAGTCTGAAGCTTCTTATGGACTTAAACCAGTAGTCTTCTCTCCAGCTGGTCTGAGATGCATGAAGAGTCACACACTGTACTGATTGCTGGGAAGTCATGAAAGAGAGGAGGGATGGTCGAAGATGACACCCAACCCTTGTGCATGGGACACTGGAAGAACATAGGCACCATCAACAAACTCACTTAGATGAAAGGAGTCATGTGTGCACTTAGAAATAACAAGAGATAATATTTTCAGGGTGGTTAAGATAAGCCAGGAACTATGCTAAACAATGCATGTTCATTTTCTCATGTAACCCCCAACATCTTAAATATTACCGATAAAAAATAAGCCCCCAAAAGAAATACGGATTGTGCAAAATTACGTAGGTGGTACATAGCGAAGTCAGGAAATAACATGGACAGTCTTAGTCCAGAGCCTATGAACCCAGAGACTAGGCTATACCAGAAACAGCCCCGTTTGCTTTTAGAGAAACCACATTTGAGGGACAGCGGTACCATCTTTTTATTATTGATCGATCGGCCCGTTTTAAAAAACTTACTCCACAACTTATTTGTAAACGATTTCCCAGAACTTTCTACAAATAAATGTCTTCAGCATAGTATATTTATTAAGTATACAGTAAGATCTAAGACAGTTAAAATGAAGTAGATAGTACATGTGTATGCATGTATGAAGATGGGCGTTCAAATAGCAATAGTAGATGATGAGAGATCTTAATTTAAATGTATGAAGGCTTTTCTTCCCCCTCTCCAAGACTTCTATAATAACTGTCATATAAGTTCTATATATAAATAAAACAATGTTTCTGGGGGAGAATGAAGACTTCAGTGAGGGAAGTGGAGCAAAGGGAAAGTAAGGGTAGGCAACCCCGGAAGCCACGGGTAAGGCTGAAACACACAATCATGCTTTTGACATCACATCATGAAAAGTTCGCATCAGTGAAAACACAGAGATCTGAAATGTTTGGACTCTAAAACGCCTCTCCTCTCTGCGAAGAGAGAACCAGCCATCAGGCACAGCAAGTCGGAGCAAACAGCACACTCTGCAAAACCTGTCAACTGAAAATTAATGAGACCAGAACTGGCTCCTTTTTGACTGGATGCTGGGCCCCTTCCCATAAAGGGACCACACAGCCAATTACATAGAACCATGAATAGTCATCTTTTGGACATCACCAGGGGCACTGTTTTTTGTTTGGTTCTTTTGTTTTAAAATCAAACCCACCTTTCTCAGGGAAGCCTTCGGCCTGCCAGCCTTTGAGATACCTTACAGACTCAAGAGCACAGACCGCTCACGGAAGTAAACTGCATTACCTATGAAATGAACTTCCCCCTTCAATATCTCTGTCTCTTTTTGCTTCAGGAACGCAGAAATTTCACTGGGCCTGTTCACCACTTTATGTCCAGGGTGCAGCACAGTGGCTGACGGAGGTTACTCAAAAATAAAAATGTTCACCGAAGCAAGGGAATGGAGCCCAAATGAAATTTTCATTGGCAAGAATAAAAAATGCCTTAAACCCACAAAATATTAATTAATGTCATTCTCCCAAAATATGGACTATTACAGGAGGAAGTATAATTCACCACTGACTTACTCCTAATGTTATTTCACCCCATTATTAAAACTCTGTAGTGTATTAATAGTATCTAAGTATTCAGAAATGTAAGCAATGTACTTTCAAGTGTAAGCAATATACACGTGCAAAACATATTTTTTCCTGGCATTTTCTTTGACCTATTATCTCCTGGGACAGAAACTAGGAATTACAATTCCTCACCTAAGGTTTTGAACTGTTTCTATAGATAGTTTTGTTAGGAAAAGCAGTCTCAAAGACTCAATTTTATTTTTTTAGCCACATGGACCCTAAAGGAAGATTCTGAGACCCAGTAGTTCCTCTTTGCATTGTAAGCAATCTTTGATATTCCAAAGCTCTGGGGTCCTGGCCTGTAATATTCTAGATCATAATAGCGTTTGTATAGATAATTATACTTCAGCTACTTACCCACCTCATACTGTGACAGATGAATACTACCGCTCCTGCTAATCACCCTCATTATCCTCATTGACCGTGTACTCCTGTTGGCCACTCTGCTAAACTCCTTACAAGCATCATCTTTTTAATGCTCTGAGATGTGTGTTAAAAGTCATCTAGCCCAGCCCCCAACGTATGATTTATGAATCCTCTCTGCAACTCTCCCCACTGGGAGACACTGACATGTAAATAATGAACTGCAGGCCTGAGGGTGTCATGAGCACTGAAACAGGAAGCAAACCAGGCAGCACTGGGGCACAGAGGAGAACAGCCACCTCCCCAGGGAGGCTGGGGACAGCTTCTCACAGAAGGGATCGCTGAGCTGGGTCTTGAAAGATAAAGGATTTGTCATGTGATTGTGGAAATCAGAGAGAACTGAATAATTATTATAGAAGAAGACTGGGTAAAAATTATGGATGTACCCACACTACTGATGAAACGGATTTGGGGAGGGAGGAGGGATTTGGAAGGGGCTCACTTTTATACCTGCTATTAAGCTCATCTGTGTTCTTACACTTCAGGTAAAACATTACATTTGGGGGCAGGGGGTTCCATATTCTGAAATGCACAGTGGAAGGAACTGGTTAATAATAATTCTATTAAAAACCTTCCTATATGTCAAGCACAGGAGCTACCACTGTACATACATTATCTCACTGTAACAAATTCCTGGCATAGCTATCACTTTCATATTATACAAGAAAGGAAATTAAAAACTTTAAATTTGTCCAACATGATACAGTTGGTATGTTTGTGAGCCATTCACCGATTCAACTGTTTCTCGAGAGCCTACGATGTGCCTGTCAAAATTGAAATTGGGTCAGCCTGATTCGCAAACATTTGTTTTAACCATCACACAGCACTTGTCTCTCCTTTAGTATCGGAAAGGTGATATTTTTCTTTTTGTATCTTTCATTATCTCTAAAACTCTCGGATGACTCAAAAACAAGTCCTGTTGCACAGAAATCAGAGTGCAGGTTTACTAAACCTTTTCCTGTCCAGAGTGTGACACAGATTTAGGGCGAGGCTGCGTGTCACCGAAGCAACTGCTGGCGTTCATCGCTTTCACTGATAAATCCCATTTTCCAGGGCACTTATGATCTGGCAGTTAGCATTTTTCCCCCCGTGTGAAATTGGGTAAGTCAAGGGAGTACTTGATGCTTGCAACATAGTAGGCACAAATAGCTATTAAGACTTAAATGATCACAGGAGAGAGATGATTAAATAAGATGGGGTTTGAAGCCTACATTTAGGGCTGTGGTTGAAACGCTTCTCCCAGTGTTGACCTGGCTGCTTCGTGCAGGGCCTGACAAAATACAGCCAACAGCAGTAAACAGTAATCAGAGTATTTCCCTGGATTTCTTTGAGAGCGGGTCATGGAACGCAGATGATTGTTGGCCTTGGGCCCAGCGCTGGTTAGCAATGGAGCAAGGATTCCATCCAAGCTGTCCAGCTGTAGAGCCCATTGTCCTCACTCTGTCCCTGCCGTGCCTCCCTCCTGGGGTGGGGGGGGGAAAGTACAAGGAATAATGTGGGTAAGGGGTTTAGGAGGGTGTGTGTCGAATACGTGCTCTCTTTTAAAATCAGTTTCTTTGACAAACATGCCCCGAACACATTAACAGCTGCCAAGCACTACTGCTCTTGGCACTGAATAAATAAAATAAAACATACAAACCTCCCTGGCTCATGGTGTGAACCGATGAGTTGGAAGAGTCACAATAAGCATGATAAACAAACAAATAAATTAAGCACTATGCGGGATCATCACAAAGGACTCCAGGAAAATCGTAAGAAAGCACAGAGGTGATAGGGAGAGTGCAGGTGAGGTGGTGATCTGAGATAAGGACAAGCCTACCCTGGTCAGCGTTATTTCACCGAAGGCTGGAAGGGAGTGAGCCATGCAGACGCCCAGGGACAGCATTCCAGGGGTGCAGGGCTAGTTCACAAGCTCCACAGTGAGCACAGACATCCGAGGTCCAGGAACTGCAGGGAGCCAGCAGGGCTGGAGGGAGCAAGCTGCTAGGAGAGCAGCCAAGTTGGGGCGGGCATCAGTGAAAGGGCAGCATGTGCTGACCATGCTGTGCTTTTTAGGCTTTTACTGAGAGTCAGTCAAGTCCCACTGGAGAGCTGGCAGGAGGTCCCCTGATCTGACTGAGGTTTTAGCATTTCACTGCAATGGTGACAGCAGAAGAATTTGCATAAGAGTGGAAGTAAGGAGAAGGGCTTGGAGGCCACTGCAGAACTCCAGCTCAGGGACGGTGGTGGCATAGGCCAGGGTGGGAGCTGTGGAGGTGGTAAGAGGAACCAGCTTTAAGTTGCTATTAATCTTTGTAAGTTGCTGTTTGGCCAGAATCACAACCAGTCGATTGTTGAGCTGAGATGCGCTGTACTGTGTGTCCCTGAGAGGTGTTAAGCTCCCACTCAGAGGAAGGCATTATGCCAGGCACTGCAGGAGAAAGAGATGAGAGTGAGGATTCCTGCCCTGCCCCTCTGAGAGCTTAACCCTACTGAGAGGACAACACATCATAACTGCATGTGGAGGCAGAATGTGGTCATACGCACTCATCCAGTGAGTATTTTGAGGGTGCAGTTTTAGGTTCTGGAGATAGAGCTGTGGGTACACGAGACAGACACACACAATTCTACATGTACACATATGCATATAAAGCCATAATATACTTTGGAAAGATATACTGGGTGACAGGTTCCACCTCATCCGAGATCAGAAAGCTTTCCTAGCTGCTGCACATCATCTGCCCAAACCCTCTGGGGATGGGAGCTCCCACCCCTGTCTTCTCAGTGGGCTTCTCCACAGCAATGTGGCTGTGTGATCCTCTGAGTTATAAGCCTCACCTGGAGGACAGCGTGACAATTACATACTTTGGAAAAGCAGACACCCTTAGAGTGGACAGGATTGGTCCTGGGTGAAAACAAGAGGTCTTTAGATTCTCTCCTGTCTCCCAGGGCCTTTTAGGGGTCTGAGGATGACTGGAGCCCCATTCTGGGCTCCTTCTGGTCTTCCTTTGTCACCATCTTCCTGCCCAGGGCCTCACTCCATCCAGCCTTCCCGAGATCAGTAAATACGATAAACCGCTCCTGCCAATGTGCTGGCAGATAAGGTCTGTCTTTACACACTCGCCCAGCCTCCGATACGTGATGCTGGCAGATAAGGTCTGTCTTTACACACTCGCCCAGCCTCCGATATGTGATGCTGGCAGATAAGGTCTGTCTTTACACACTCGCCCAGCCTCCGATACGTGATGCTGGCAGATAAGGTCTGTCTTTACACACTCGCCCAGCCTCCGATACGTGAGTTTTATTTTAAAAAGGGGGTTAGGAGCCACAAGCATTGCATGAGATTGTGTATGAGAAGCTTGTTACCCATAAACTACTGCACATAAATTCAGTTAGTAAAATGATTAACATGAACTCTCCCCACATTCTCCACTGTACACAGATTAAATGTTATTGTTATTATTAACCTTCCCACCTCCTCCATGGTATACAGATTGGGAAGCGCTATTAATAAATCCCCCTCTCCCTGCCCTGCTCCTTCTGCCACCAGGGAGGCATCTGCATGAACTGTGCTAGGCTTAGAAGGCCAAGGATTATTAATCGTCTCTAGTCCTCATACGTCCTAACATTCTTACTCCTTATTTTACACGTTCACAAAGCGCTGGAACATGCTTTATCTCACTTAATAGTCACCATGAGACCACGGCCACTCCCCCCACTTTACAGATGAGGAAACGGGCTCAGAAGCGAGAAGTCATTCTTCACCCCCGTTGTTAGAAAGTTGGGATGCAATAACCTAAGTGATCTTCTTCCAGACTCTGTGCTCACCTCCCACAACCCACGCCTTGGCCCTGAACGAGGCTTTACCTTGGAGACTTTCTCTCCCACACCCTGACCCAGAACAGGAAAGTGGTTTCTCTCTGTCGACTCAAGGGCACGTGGCGGTGCTGGCTGATGAGCGCTGTGCAGAAGGGGCACCTAGACTGGGATGGAGACCACTAGGTTTGTGACTGTCCGCACCTCGTATGCGGGGAGTCTCAGTGGCAGCCTATCTGCCACGCCTGTAAGTGCACGTCCTTGAACCTCTTCGCTCCTGTGTTTCACTGTGTATGTCTGTCTCTGGGTCCTGTTTAGAATGCTCACTCCTGCCTCAGGACCTTTACACACCTCATTCCTTTTGCAAGACCCTCTCTTTCTTAGACTCTAATCTCAGCTCAAATAGACTTGGCTCAAGGACGCTGTTGTAGGTTGAGTTATGCTCCCTAAAAAGATAGGGTCAAGTCCTAACTCCCAGCACAGATGAATGATCTTATTTGGAAACAGGGTCTTTGCAGATATAATCAAGTTGAGGTCATACTGGATTAAGGTGAGCCCTGATCCAAAGACTGCTGCTCATTTAGGAAAAGGGAAATTCACACACAAACAGACACACAGGGCAGAAGGCCATGTGACGCTAGAGGTAAAGATTGGAGCAGTGCCTCTATAAGCCAAGGGACACAAAAGACTGGCAGCAACCACCAGAAGCTAGGAGAGAGGCATGGGAGAGATCCCTTCACAGCCTCCAAAAAGAACCCCCACCACCACCACAGACCCCCGCCTGCTGACACTTGGATCTCAGACTTCTGGCCTCCAGAAGGAAGACAGAGTAAAATAAACGTCTGTTGTTTTAAGACACCCAGTGTGGTACTTTGTTACAGCAGCCCCAGGAAACGAGTACAGAGCCTTCCTCGTTTTTCCAGATCAGGCCAGGTTCTTCTTCTAGTACATGTTTTCGTAGCATCGACCATTTTTTCTCAATAGCACTATATCACGACCTGCGGTTATATGTTTGCTTGATACTTTTTTTTGGATCAATACTTCTCCCCCTTGTTAAAATGAAAGCCCTGTGAAAACAGAGATGATGCTAGATGTTGGTCATCATGGTGAAGAGCACAAAAACAGTACAGAATGAAGTTAACACCTTTTAAATGATAGAGTGAATAAATGAATGGATTGATGAATGGCAAGTAGAGAGCACACAACTTGTAATTTTGGCCTTGGGGGGTAGGGTTATGGAGAAAGGGTCCATCTGAAAGCAAAGCTAGCTTGCCTCCCTCCCTCCCTCCCATCCCTCCGTCTCCCTGTCTCTCCCTCTCCCCCAATCAGTCTCAGTCTTTCGTTCTCTTGTTTTTGTCAAGTTAGATTCCGCGCATTTGTCTTTCTAAGTCTGTGGGGAACGATAAGATTGAAAAACGGCTCATAACATCAGGGAACACTGTCAGCACTGGCACTGATGACAAATACTGTGAAAAAGGAAAACAAATAATTTCTTTCTATAAGTTAGAGAAATTGGATGCTGTTCAACATTCTGTCTTCTTAAGAAACAGCACAATAATAGTTATTTGTACCATTAATTTTGTGTATAACCTAAAATTGTAGACCATTTTTATTAGCTAAAACCAGTAAAAGTTGTACTTTTTGTCTGTCTCTACAGTGAGCTATTTATAAACATAATCACATAGTCTTACATTTTAGAAATTACAGAAAAATAATGTTGCATAATGGTTAAGGGCAAGACCCTAGACTCAGAGACCAACTCTAACCACTTATTGTGTGACCTTGGACATATTACTTAATTCCTCTCTGCCCAGCTTTTAATTTCTGTCTCATAGGGTTGTTGTTTGGATACAATGAGCTAATATATGGAAATACATGCAAGAGTAATTGGCACATAGTAAAACTCAATACATTTCAGCATTATAATTACTATTAGACATCTGATATTTGATGAGACCATGGTGAGTAGTCATTGAGATAATCTCATCTATCTATGTCATAATTACAAATTGCAAATCATTTTTCTTTTTCATCCTTCAGAAATAGAACGCAATGAACAGCGCGGGCAGGTGAGTGATGCGTGGGGTTACGAATGGCAACAGATCTTGCAAACACATTTCTTTGTGACAAAAAATGCTGAAAGCTTATATTTTTGGCAAGGGAGTAGGGAGCACTAAATGTCAAAAAAATGGAATTAAAATGCCCTATTTCCATTCTTTTAAAAGGCATTAATTTATTTTTATGATAATTTTTTCAAGTTCAAGTTTTTGCACTTTAATTTCAGTTCTGTCAAGTCAAAATTTCAAAGGATTGTTAAATACTCAGGTTAACAGAATGGTTTAAATGATTTAAAGATGCAGAACTACAATTAATTTTGGGGTCGAACTTCTGACCAGGCCAATCAGATTTTCGGAGAAAATCAAATCTATTAAGCATATTTGTGGTGTGTGCTCCTTCTCGAAGAAATAATTTCTCCAAACAACATATTCAATAACTTCCCTGTTAAACAATTTTATAGGCAATTAATATATTTAAACTCTGGAACAGAATAGCCAGTCTAGATCTGAGGTGCTCTCGGTGTCCAACAGGATTGCTGTCATTCAATCTCAGATTTATTGTTCCACTGTCCGCTGGTAGTCACTGACCGCTACCTCCCCTGGAAATATACAGGGGATTAAAAAGTTCCTATTTTGGCTAGAGAAGATAAAGTTCACTTTCCAGGGGGACGCCAGCTATTTTACAGGGTATTGCCTATCTTTGTGGCTAATTTGGGGAATCACAGTTGTATGAGGAGACATCCAGACCACCATCGGTCATCATCACCCCAGGCCAGAACTTCCTGAGGTGGAGAGGCTGTGCAGGAAACCAGCCACCCCAACAAGATTCCTGCAGATCCTATAATTGTCTAGCAAAATTGATGGACTATGCCTGTCAAAGCCGGTTTGTTCTCCCCTCTCCTTTTCTGTGGCTGGCAAGTCCCTCTTGCAGCTTTTACACTCTGATGGGGCCTCTCAGGCCTCCCTGTGTGTGCCTTTGTGTTACTTCTCCTTGTGAGAGTCTTTCTCAAACTTTTTTTTATTTCTTAATACTGTTCAGATTCACTCTTCTGTGTTGTTGAGAGCCAGAGGTCGTCTTTGAAGAACAGCAAAGATGGGGACTACCGTCAAATGAAAAAACTAAAGTGCAGAGAAACAAAATAGTTCTGACAGGCAGAGAAACTCCATGTTATGTCTCTTGTCCTTTTGACCAAAGTCATGCATCCTCATATGTGGCCCAGAGCTTACCAGATCGTGACAAATTTTGTGTTTGTTTAAGGGTCTTCATAGGAGCCTGAGTAATTTGAAGGTACAGGAAAACAGAAGCACATGCAAGCAAGCCAATCTGCTTTCTGTGCGACCATTTTTAGATGCAGAACTAGAAGGATCTTCTCCCCTTAGTCTCAAATTTAAACTGCAAATAAGTGTTTATGATCAAGTTAGACTCAAACCAAGCTGAGGACATAAGTACTAGCACTCAGGATTCTTAGGGAGTGATATTTGTACTAAACGTGGCAGTTTAGCGAGCTACCAATCCGACTGAACTAAGTGCTCTTCACACAGACTTAAACAAAGAAAGCCTATAAATTGGCTGAGAGGATAAAAAATGCAAAGGAAAGAGGCATCAACCAAAGACTTTCTTTTCACACGCACTCCACAAGAGAGAACATACTCAAGGATGCAGAGCTCCTTTCCTTTGACTGGAAGGAGGTGAAACTCAGGATGGCTTCTCTCAGGTGCTGCAGGGCTACGGTTCCCATGTTTCTTCTCCCGGGAGAGCCAGACGATAGGATTTCTTCTTACAGCATTATCCAATGGAAATAGCGTGGCTTCAGCTACTGCAGACCTCGCCTGGGCCCTTGAACCAGACCTTAGGTTCCTCTCTGACTTCTGACCATCAGAGCAAGGCATTCTTATGTCTTTTCTTTCCCTAATGTTACAGAAGTGGAGTTGCAGCTGTGTGTGTGTGTGTGTGTGTGTGTGTGTGTGTGTGAGAGAGAGAGAGAGAGAGAGAGAGAGAGAAGGAGAGAGAGAGAACTAGCTAGCCCAGGCACTTCCCCCCTCATTTATACTCATTTATTGCATACTGATTGATAGGAGTTGAGGACTAACACTGGCAAACTTGCTTTAGACTGAGACATGTTATATAACTAAAGACCTTTTTTTTATGGCAAGGTTATGCTGAATACATACTTCAATTATATAATACACTTAAAGCCACAACAGAGCCCATACCTAAAATCTGAATATAATTATTAACATTTGCTCCCATTTAAAAGGAGAGACTCAGCCGTGGCTGGCGTGGCTCAGTGGATTGAGCACCAGCCTGTGAACCAAAGGGTCACTTGTTCGATTCCCAAGTCAGGGCACATGCCTGGATTGGGGCCAGGTCCCCAGTAGGGGGCTCTCAAGAGGCAACCACACATTGATACTTCTCTTCCTCTCTTTCCCCCTCCTTTCCCCTCCCCCCAAAATAAATAAATAAAATATTTTAAAACAAGAGTCCCAAATCAAACAATGTTCTAAAAAGAGCTTCACAATATACAGGTTGCTACCTGTCTTTACTTTCCTCATCTCAACAAGGTTAGGTAATCACAAAAACAATGTTAAGGTTCGTCCCTTTGGAGGCTGGCCAAAGTTAGTAGGCAGATACCAAATGCCATCTATGCTTCTGAAGATTCTATCCTATATGGTATGAGGTTTACTTAAACCCACGTGCTACTGTCAAATACGCTTGGGAAAGTTTGAGACCAATGGAATTAATTCGTTCGCAGTAGGAGTTTCACAGGAAACCTCTGAGATAAAGGGGCAACCCAGGGAAAGGCTTTGCCTTGCTCCAAGTCCCAGGTCAGTGAAAGGCAGGTGTAGTGCTCCAGTCCAGGTCTCCCATACTTTCATTTCTCAAGAGGAGATGCTGTTGTACTTACTTTCCCTGTCTCCCCTTGCCTCCCCATGCTGGGGGTTGGGGGGCTAAAGAGAACACCCTGGGTGGAGCGAGGTAAGAGGAAAGACAACCAGGAGGAATGATTCATTCTCACAAAGGACTGAATTAGCCACTAATAATCAATCAGCTTCTCCATGGGAAACCAACTGGAATCTCCCACATAGCCAATCGGCGGCGTGATTATTTGCTCAAGAGTGAAGTCTGGCCGAGATTCTGCTCTCTTAACTTCTACATATCTTTGGCTATCAACATCATTTGTATTCGATATTGCTGATTGTTCTTTACTTTGTTATAGAAAGTTTAAAACAGAAAAGTTTTTTCTTTTAAAAATTTTAAATTTATTTTTCAATTACAGTTGACATTCACTATTGTATGTTTCATGCGTACAACTCAGTGATTAGACATTATATATCTCATGAAGTGATTACCCTGATAAATTCTGTACCCATCTGACTCCACCCATAGTTATTACAAAATAATTGACTATATTTCCTATGCTGTACACTTTACATCCCCATAACTATTTTATAACTGGCAATTTGTGTTTCTTTAAAACAATTTTTTATTCTCACTTGAGGATATGCTTATTGATTTTTTAGAGAGTGGGGGGAAGGGAGAGAGAAACATTGATGCAAGAGAGAAATATCAATTGGTTGCCTCTTGTATGCGCCCAAACAAGGGACCAAACCCGCAACCTAGGCACGTGCCCTGACCAAGGATTGAACCTGCAACCTTTTGGTTTACAGGACGACACTCCATCCAATTGAGCCCCTGCATCCCAGCCAGGGTGCGGTTTGTCCTTCTTAATCCATTTCACCTTTTTCACCCATGCCCCCCAAGCCCCCTCCTATCTGGCAAGCATCCGTTTGTTCTTTGTATCTATGAGTTCCTCTTTTGTTTGTTCATTTATTTTGTTTTTTAGGCTTATACAAGTAAAATTTTAACAGTTTTTACATATAAGTGAAAACATATGGCATTTGTCTTTCTCTGTCTGATTGATTTCACTTGAATTGCTGATGATTCTGACTTTGAAGAACGCTCTGTGGAGTTAGGCAGCTTCTCTGAAGAGTGGCATTAAGTGTGTCTGTTTGTGAAGGCAGCCAGAGGCCCACTGGAGGTGTCTGTTCACTGTTCTGAAGGGCACCGCACTTACTGGATGGAGCAAGAGAGAAAAAATAGCACTAACAACATAGCAGAGTGTGAACAAGGTACAGGCAAAACATCTGCACACGCATAGGCCAGGATATTTTTATCTTGTCCTCTGCTATGCCTAGGATGCGTGAAATCTCTTTGGAATCTGCTCACTGGTGCTGCAAGAGAGAATATTCTTTATTCTTAAGGATAAATGCCCTCTGCTTTCTTGATTCCTTGGATGCCTTTTGTATCAGTGAAGCCCATTGGGAATGTATGGAAAAACTTGTCTTGCTCAATCTGGATCTGAACCAAAGAGTTCTAACACTCATTTAACCTTTTCAGCAACTTAAGCAGTGGATTACCTGGAGCCAGAAAAGAATTCCAAAGAATTCAAATGTGTTCTTAGGTAAAGAACGTATTTGAGGTGCTATATGACCCTCAGCAAAGCCCTCTCCACTTTGGGCCTCAACTCTCAGGTCTGCAGAATGAGGGAGTCGGAGTCCATGAAATCTTAGCTTGATTCCAGGGCAGAAATGCTCTGCCTCTCTATCCTCTGGGTAATGTGGTTGGGAGGTTGGTCACTCACTTTGACACAAGGCATTGAAAGAGAGCAGAAGCTCAAGCTCATGCATAACTAAGGACTTGCAACTCAAAACTGCAATTCTATTTTTTTACATGTTAGAAAAAGCATGTTTCACATACACTGCTTTGGCGTGGAGGTGGGGAGACACTCCCGTATCGCAGCAGGGAACATAAGCCAACACAACCTTTCTGCAGAGCAATCTGGCACCGTATGTATTTAACAATTGAAGAAGCACACCCCCTTTGATTCAGACATTCTACCTCTAGGAGTTTATGCAACAGGCACCCTTGCCCATGTGTCAGATGAGTTTTGTAGAACACTAATCATTACACATTGTTTGTAGTAGCAAAACACTAGAAAACAACTTAAATACTGGTATCTTGAATAGAACAGCTCTACAAAGGAATATCATGCAGTTATTACAAAGAAATAAGATCTGACAGAAAGATCTCAACATATATTGAGAAAAGACTCTTGCAGAAATCAATGACCTCAGCTAACTGACTACAGGGATGCTCAAAAGCGGTGCTGGCTTTTTTCATCTTCCCCAAGACCTGCGTGTCGGGAATGGCTGTAAGGCCGGCAATGGCATTCTGATGAAAAAGGGACCAGCAACGCTTCAGTCAACACTGGCAAAGACAGAGCACAGGGACTCTGGCCAAGGTACCCCATTCACATGGTCTCTCCTACAGCTCATGCTTCTTCCTCCAGTGCTCCCTTCCTCGTGATGCCTGTGTGTTAACATCCTGTGTTGTAAACACTCAAAACTCTTTTTCTGAACTCTCTCTTTTCTGGCCACCTGATATAATGGGCACCTCTTTCTTCCAAGAAAAAGAAAAGAGTAACAATTATAGTATTGAGTCCCTACAACGACTTGGCAGTGTGACTAGAAATTTATGCGGATTCTGCCATTTGCCCTGAAAACCGTGGTCTACCTAAGTACTATCTCCATTTCTCAGATGGGGAAACTTGGGCACTGAGAAACCTAACAACTGATTCTAAGAATGACAGCCAGTAAGAGGTTGAGATTAGTTCTTCATTCTTATCCTGTCAAAGCTGAAGTGTGTTTACTAGTGTGTTGTACTCCCAAGCCTTTTTATACAGGCATTGTGATTTAATACATAATGATTGATCCTAGGTGCCAGGCACTGTACAAAGCCATGCTAGACAGTCCTGGGAAGGACAAAAATGGACCTGTGCTCTCAGCGACTCTGGGTGCCTGCCCATGGAAGAGGTGCAACCGGTGCTGATAAATGTAGTGCTTCCCAAACGTCAGGCATTTCCTACCACTCTCACAATTTTCACCGTACACATGTGCCACCTTTAATTCCTTAATTAATTTGGCTTTAAACCTACTAATTTTTCCCTTTATAGTCCATCTCATTTAGCCTCAATCTACACACACATATGCACAGGACCAAGGTTTTGGTGAGCTAGTTATTTTTTCTAGTATATGCTACCATAAATATATGACTACCGGAAAATAACCCATTGAGGCCCCATCTAATATGCCAGCTTGGGGAACCCTGGATTAACGCCAGAGGGTGGCAGAGTGACAGTGCCCCCTCCCGTACCCCGTAAGATTCTCTCCTAAGGAAAATTTTTAGAAAGTAAGTAAATATTTGTGGATATGTATATAAGTTTAAATCTCCCTTCTTTCTGACTTACACTCTTAAGAAACATTGCACAGAAATCATCCCGGCTTAAGCTCTTTTTCTGACTTTTCCTCAACCAATTCATGCAGCCTATATCGAAGCAGACCGAGTCCTGCCCTGTGGAAGCACTCAGTTCAGATCACGGCTCCCTCCCAGTCTCTAGTTCAATTCGGCTTTGCTAAGAGGCCTCTTTCTATTTCTGACCTGATTTCAAACACTGACTCATCACAACTGTAGAATCACAAGCCCCTGTTATATATCACATCAACTGTCTGAGTCGAACGTTTGGAAGGAGAGTGCACGGGGGGAAATGTCTGCCTGTTTTGGAATGGAATGTGTCACCTGGGAGGGTGAGCCAATGCTAGTGAATGCCTGGTCTATCCCACAAACTGAGCAAGTCACATATTAATGGCTTACTCTGAAGTCAGTGTAAAGTAAATGGGAAGCGAAAATATTATTCTAGCCTCTCTTCTTTTGCTCTCCTGTTTGTACTTTTTTAAAGGTCCCATCGCGCTCGCCTTGCATTTCATTCACCAACGTGCATGCATCATCTCTCTGCTGGACTACAAATTATTTGGAGGCAATGATATCCTACTAGTCTGCGCATCCTTCTGTGTCTAACAGGGTGACCTGCATACGACAGAGGCTTAACAAAGTCTGAAGGATAAATGAATAGGCGAGTCAGGAGACATGGGCTCCATTCTGAGCTTTTACTAATTGCTTTCTTAAATTTGGGCCAGTTAATCTCCTTGGAACCCAGTTTACTCATCCTTACAATGACAGGGTTGGTTTAATTATTCTCTAAGGAATCTTGGAGATTTCTTGGTTTCACATACTAAAAATTTCCCCCAAATTAATATGAATGCTTAATAACATTATGGTGACACACAATTTTATCATTTGTTTCATTGAATATATTAGCTATCAAAAAAGAAAAGTCAAATAAAATACCTGAAATCAAAAGGTATGCATTGTATCTACAGTGGAGTGTCAAAAAGTTAAAAAATGCAATATATGGTCCTTTGCAACTGGCTTATTTCACTTAAAGTTAAGAGATCCCAGAATCAAGACTGGCCTTTGCCACTTACTGGCTGGATGACCTTCAGAAACAAGTCAATTAACCTCTGAGGCTCCAGGTCCTGGACTATAAAATAAAGATTATAATACCTGCTTTATCTCTGTCTCCGGCTGTTGTGAGGTCCATTCAGATAATGTATGTGAAAGTAGTTTATATATTGCTGTACAAATGAAGGCTGTAGTTTTATCCCTCAGTACGAATATTTTAATGGTATGCAACTATATATTATTGTGGCACAATGAATTTGAAATGCTCCAAGGCCCGCTAAAAAGAAACATAAAAATAAAATGATAGATGTGATGGGAAACAGCTTTGAAAACTTAATTACATTATGCAAATGTAAGGTCATATTTTATATCTTGATGCAGATTTCTGAATCAGTTATAGGAACACATTCCAAGTAGTAAAATGTCTAGGTAACAAATGAACGTTTCTGAACAGAGAGAAATAAAAATCTTTATACTATTAATTTAAGCCAAAATTTGTAGGCTCTTATATCTTTCTGAGAGTTCTTCACTAATGAGGAACAGATAACATGTGAAATGGCAACATTCTGTAACAGTAGAGACATGAATGATGTACCTTAAAAATAACTTTCCTTAGTTTTATTTTCTTTAGAGACTCTGAGAACACGGGCTTACTGGCAAAAGCGAGTATGGCCATTACTGCCAAGAACTAGATGCTTGTGCCTAATGCAAGGGGAAACATACATCAAACGTGGAGTCTGTGGGGTGCCCTGGGGTCATAATGGGGTAACTGCCAGTCCACAGGAGCGATGATAAAGTGGTACATGCTCTTCATTTACTCATGTATTAGTTCACTCAACAAGTATTTCTTTTGCATTGTGTACTATGCTTGGAAGTGGAGACTCATAGTGAATAAAAACAACAGGTTTCTTTCCTTCCCAGATTTTTCAATCAGAACAGACCCCCCAAAAAATGTTACAGAACATGGAAGCAGGGTGGTATACTGGCAAGAATTCAGACAGCTTAAAGAGACAGATGCCTATGGGACTTGGGGGCAAATTTTATTAAGTCTTGGTTTCCTCAGGGATAAAAATGGAATAGTACTATCACTGACCTCCTGAGTCTTTTACAAGATTAAATGAAACAATAGCCATAAATCACAGAGTGTGATACACAGTAAATTCTTAGGAGATGGTGGACTTTAAGGTGTTGTTAAAGATTTCTTAACCAGGTATGAAAATCTAAACTAGTCAAATAAACTTTATGTCATATTAGAATATTCTGAGAGAAACCTTGCCTTATGCCTAATTTAGATCTCATAATTTAGTTGCTCTTTGAGAAATGAAGTGTGAAAAAGATCATATTTTGTGTATAGTCCCCTCTCAAATCACGTGAAATTTGTTGAAAGAATAGGCACAAGGACCAGGGGACACGTTTTGGAGTCCTTCCACGAATAATACTTTCACAGGGCTTCATTCTCATCTCTTAGTGCGGCTTTCTCACGTTATAAAATCGCCTTGCCAACATCAGTTAGTGGAGGCAGGCAGGGGACGTTTTAAAGCTAGGAATTGGATGTTTCACTTGGTTGCTCCCTCATCCATCTTTATTTAGACGCCATAACCACGTGGCACCTAGCGCTGACCCCTTCCACCACTCTGATGGAAATAATGGCCATGTCTATGAGCGTTCAAAAGCAAGAAGGGAAGGGCATCCATTTCAGCTTCAGACACAGACACTCTGCGTTCTTCTCAAGTAAAACCCTAAGCAATAACCCTTTTAAGAATGCTAAGGATTGAAATAATAGTCTTTGTTATGCTGAGCTCACACATCTAAGTTATTCTAGTTAGGCTTCCTTTAAGGAATAGAGCTATCCACTTAGAAATGTGTGTATGAGGGGAGGCAGGCAGAGTAAAAGGAATTGTCCAAACTGGGGTGGGTTCTCCAAAAATAAACCACACCCTGGATATTAGGATGTTGCATAAATGTAGTTTGTTACACTGTCCACATTTAAGATATTTCTAGCCAGGAATGACAGAATGAAGCTGGCTCAGATTTGTTTTCATTTTAAGGAATACAGAATTAGAATATTTTTATTGCACTAATACAAAATTGCTGAATATTTCTTCAGTTTTTTGTGGGTTTTTTTGGCAGCTTACAAACTAAGAAGTCTGTGGAAGTGTGAGACTTCATTAACTTCAAAGTTCCATTTTTACACAAGACATTTTTAACAAACAGCAATAATATTAGGAAAAATTATATACACTTTTTTGAACATCCCCTAAGTACCAGATACTATCCTTTGGGTTTTATATGCATCAATTCACTTAAAATAGTCTTTAAAAAAGCAGGTAATCCCTTTTATACTTCTGAGCAAGTTAATAAGAGGAAAAATGGTAAATTCTTAAGTACGTTGGGGATTCTACTTAGTTAATGGCAGACTGGATAATTCTGAGCAAACCAAAACAAACAGGCAATTTAAAAACCTAGGGAAAATCCCAAATTTTAAAAAGTATTAAAGAGCAAACAAGATTGCAAGAAATCACCAGGCTGATATTTGGGGAGAAACAGAAACCCAGGGCCAAGAACAGGGACCCCTCAGGGGCTTTCGGAGTCTAGACAAATCTAAATGAACACTGGCTACTTAAAAGTATGAGTATTTCTTATGATACATACAATTAAAATTCACCAAAAGAAGAGCATATCATTTTATAATTCAAGAAGGGTAAATACAGTTTTAAGGACTTGGAGGAAGAGAGCTATATGGATTAAAGATAGACTTTGATAACTCAAGAATGTAATTACTAGGGTGAACACTAAAATAATAAAAAAGATACCTGTAACTTCTAAAGTAATAAAAAATAAACTTATTGATTGTAATTTTCCTATGAACACAAAAGCAGTCAAGGAAGGAGAGAAAAGCTACTATAGAATTCTTAGGACATAAAAAAGCACTTGATGTTTCAAAATTTTAAAGCCAGTGGACTGAAAAGTTTTAAAGAGCCCTCTCTATCTATAACATTTTTTAAAGTGAACTAATTGCTATTTGCACTCTCTTTCCAACTTTGCTGCAAATGGCTAATCTCAGTATTTTGCTTCGGGTTGCCATTCTCACCCTAATAGTTTTATAAATGCCTGTGTAATCTTTTTTTTAGGTTTTTTTTTATTGTTGTTCATGAAGATGCTGTTATAACTTGCTCTCCCAGATGGCAGGTTTGTCTCCTTGCTCTTTTTAGTTATTCCTCTGACCCTGCCTTTCTCTTCCCTTTCCTCTCTCTCTCTCTCTCTCCCTGCCCAACTTTCATCTTTTATTACGCTTTTGATTGAGTTTTGTGGTTCCTCATCTAAAGGAGTGGCTGTTTCCTGGCAACTGCTCCTAACGACTTCCCAATTTTCTACATCTTTGAAGATCTGCACCAGTGAGCTCCAGAATATCGCAGACTGAAATGTCTTACTTCTTTTTTTTTCCTCACATAGTGAAGACTATTTAACCTGAGGTTCTTTAAAATACACAACCAGCTCCAGCAAAGTATAGCTAGTGGAAAGATAACATGGGACAATGTTAGTTATAGAAAGATGGTGACAATATTTTTGTTACAAGGGAAATCAAGAAACTAAATCATCTGATGCTGAAGGTATCAAGTTTGGTGTGTTGTCTGATAAATGAACTTATCTATAATTTCCTAGTCTCTCGATGCCATCATAACTAATTTTCTCAAAGAACTATCTACTCTAAAATACTGCAAGGAGAATACAATATAGCTCATTTTTATTTGCATCCTTCTCTTCTTTCTCCCTGCTACCCCATTTCATGTCATTTACTGCAGGAGAGATTGTACTAGTTTGACAATGGTAGTACGGTCGTCCAGGGTTAGCAAAACAGAGAAGAGGAAAAATAAGAATATTATGTGATTAATTACACACTGAATTTTGAAAACTGTCACCATGCGTCATTAGCACGATGTTGAATCCAAAGGAAAGGGTGGGAATTTCAGAATGTCATCCATCAATTTTACATTTTGATAAGGTCATCTTTCTAAGCTACTTGGACTTTATGCCTTTTTATGCTCATTTCAGTACCAGACTTAGAGAAAAACAGTATCATATATTACACACAATCAGACACATAAAATCCAGATCTATGTGTATTTTGTAAACATGTTGATTTACATGGCATTTAATATACTAGCTAAACATTTTATAAACTTGTATATAATACTGTGATTTTCATATCCACTTCCTAGCTTACATAAACCTTTTTTTAAAGATTTTATTCATTTATTTTTAGAGAAAGTGGAAAGGAGGGAGAAAGAGAGGGAAAGAAACATTGATCGGCTGCCTGTCGCACGCCCCCAACAGGGGACCTGACCCGAAAACCCAAGCATGTGCCCTGACTGGGAATCAAACTGGTAGCCCTTCAGCCCGCAGGCCGATGTTCAAACCACTGAAGCACACCAGCCAGGGCTGGCTTACATAAATCTTTAAGAAACAAAATAGTTACATTTCCCACACACTCTACAAGAGAAGATTTCACTTTTAGAGGATAAAACACAATTAAACTCAACAAACTGGCAACCTCCCACATATGTTAACTAGAAGACTTTTCAAACTAGCATGGAGACCATGTAAAATAACTGTCCCCCAAATAGGAAACATTTGTGTGATTAAAAAAATAAAACTTTTCAAAGAGGGTTGGGGAAGAGTTTAACACGCTGACTTTGTACATTCTAGGTGGTATATTCTATTACAATGTCATCTTTGGGTTATTTACATGAATTGTGGGGAATCCCCAAGGTGAAGGTTGGTCACTGTTTTGGAGAGGGGGTTGTTTGTTTGTTAGTTAAAAAAGAACGTTTTTTCCTCTCATTGCTGGGTGTTCAGTCACAGGCAATTTTTTAAAACAGGTATAAATTTATTCAAATATAGTCAGTTGCTACTTTTCCTTAATATTCACAAGAGGACTCTCTCTTACTCTCCCATGCCTTCCGAGGCAGCTGTTTCCAGCAGTAATACCCTGCCTCCATCACACTCACTACGCAGTCTGTATAATCATCATTTGACAACACAGAGAAGACCGCGCATGGCTGTAAATGTACTCATTTCTCTTGTCCGCCCAGTATCACTACATAGTCATCTCTTCACAGTGACCTGGGGACAGCAATCCCAAACACCTGAGAGCTCTTTTAAAAAATACAATGAATCGTCTAAAGCCAACAAGAAGAGATGCATAACGTCTTTGGAAGACCCTGTGGCAGAATGATCTTATAATTGCTCGCCATCCACGGTGAAGGATTTTCACATCTCTGAAGGGGCTTCAGTCAAATTCAACTCACTATCTACAATATACTGTTTATTATGAAGAAGAACAACCCACTTCATTAGCGACTTATTTTGTTGCAGGCTCATTGCAAAATCAGAGGATTACAAAGACAAATAAATTAAATACATTATTTTGTATTCATAATTCTATGATGCTTTTTGAACACTTCCTATTTTTTTAATTACTTTATTGTTGTTCAATTACAGTTTGCATTTTCCCCCCACCACTCCCCCCCAACCCCAGCCAATCCCACCCCCCTCCCCCGCTCCCACCCTCCCCCTTGGTTATGTCCATGTGTCCTTTATAGTGTTTCCTGGAAACCCTTCCCTGCACTGTTCCCTCCCCACCTCCCCTCTGGCCATTGTTAGATTGTTCTTAATTTCAATGTCCCTGGTTGTATTTTCTTTGCTGTTTTCTTTTGTTGATTATGTTCTAGTTAAAGGTGAGATCATGTGGTATTTCTCCCTCACCGCCTGGCTTATTTCACTTAGCATAATGCTCTCTAGTTCCATCCATGCTGTTGCAAAGGGGAGGATCTCCTTCTTCCTCTCTGCTGCGTAGAATTCCATTGTATAAATATACCATAGTTTTTTGATCCACTCATTGACTGATGGGCACTTTTGAACACTTCCTATTTTTTAAGCACTGAGCTAGTTAAGGGTAAAAGACACTTGACTTCAATTCAGCTTTTTG
The DNA here is from genome assembly GCA_007922815.1 of Macrotus californicus. Taxonomy (NCBI): domain Eukaryota; kingdom Metazoa; phylum Chordata; class Mammalia; order Chiroptera; family Phyllostomidae; genus Macrotus; species Macrotus californicus. The sequence continues at coordinate 48,140 of VMDR010003642.1, forward strand.
TTCCAGAGTACTGGCAGTGCAAGTTAGTTTTTCTTTACAATTTAATGTGTCATACGCTCACCAACGAAGGCTCTAGTAGAACCTGTCAAACTCACATTTTCTAGCACCATTATTTTTGTCACCTTCTTATGTCTTATCACACCTGAAGCTTGATATTACGAGACAAAGCACTGTATAGCTGTGTCACTTTATGTCTTTCCTGCTCTTCCATAACAATAGCAACAAGAAGAAAAACATCTAATGTGCTGTGTACTTATTATGTGCCCAGAATTGGGCTAGGAACTCTGAAGGTATCATCTCTTTACATCCATCTAAAACACTCAATCGGATAAAAGCTATTATCATTTTAACTTCATGGAAAGAAACTGGGATTTGGAGTGACTGACTAAATTTCTTGAGTTAACCATGCTAAGAAGAGGCTCAGTTCAAACTCTAACTCAGGTGTGTTACACAGAATGGTGATACAGAAGGAAGATGTTTCCTGTCTCTGCTCCATATTCATGAAGTCTTCAAAAGTCTGAGCAGTTTAAACTGATTTTTAAGAGATTGGAATCAGCAGTTTTCTTTTCCTTTTTAATCACTGATCAGATATAAATTAGAATAAGTAGGTAGGTAGGTAGGTAGGTAGACAGATAGACCGACAATAGTAGGTAGGTAGATACATAGGTAAATAGGTAGGTAGATAGGTAGGTAGGGAGAGATACTGCTCTCCTGTATAAGTCAGGGTGTCCTGAAATAAGAGTTGGCCAACATCAGTTTCAGTCACAGATGCACAACCTTGGCCAACACATTTAACCTTGCCATGTTTGTTTTCTCATCTATAAAGTCTTAATTCCATCCTTGCCTAGCTTAACTCCTCACTTTCATGAGGATGCAGTGAGAGGATGTTTCAGACAGCACTTAGGAAACTGAAAGGAGATATTTAAGTGTCAGCAATAAAAACTGGGGGGAGGGGCAAAATACAGGACACTATAATTTCAAAAGGCTAAGACAGGGTTAGAGGCTGTCAAATTAAAAGCTTTGTCCTATGAAGTACTTAGTCCCCAAACCTTTCCCAGCACAGCAGAGCAAACACCAGGGTGTATCCTTATGCAGGAAACAGCAGAGTGCAGTGACCAGGGAGGGGCACTTCAAGGTCGGCTGTGCCTGGCCATTTCATTACCAACAAGACCACGGAAGTGGTTTAACATCTCTCAGCCTCACTTTCCTGTCTATAAAATAGGAATAATAACAGCTATCTGAAATATGGTTGCAAAGCTTAAAAATAATGTAGCCAAGTGCCTGGCACATAAGAAATGCTCAATAAATGGTCTCTGCAGAGTGATGTGCTGGGCGATTACCTACCTGTGTACTTGAATTTGTTTTTTTAACCATGGGTCAAGCCTGTGTGACTTCAAGCCTTTTAGGTTACTAAGGAGTGCAAGCAGAGAGAGAGAATGGGAAGAATCAAGGCAAGTTTATCATATCAGGAGAAAGTGAGTAGACAGGAATTGGAGGTCAGTGTCCCAAACTAGCCAAGGGACAAGAATATTAGTTCTATTAATATTTTGAATGGAGAAGAGTTCAATGAGGCCTCAAGGATCTAGTTTGATGACGAAAGGAATTGCTTAGAATTCTTAGGAAAAGAAATTATTAAAGATGAGGCAAATTCTTTCGGGGAAGTGAGGCATTTTAGACTTCCGAGTAAAGCAATGGTAATATTCCAGTTTGCCCAGGACAGACATGCTTCACACCTGCTCCACTGGTGGAATGATTAACAGTGCTCTAAAAGCATCCAGGTCTGGCTGAGGTTTTCACGGGAGTTGGGGAGGCAGCAGATCCTTTGGGACTATGTCGTATGCTTTAGAGGTTTTGTACTGTATCTCAAATTCATGGTCATGTTCAGAGTTCCACAGAACACAGCAATGCTCTCCTCTCTCTTTCTGTTAAATCTAGATTATTTTCCTCTGAATTAATCGCAACAATGGTTTTGAAAAATAGGTCACCTAGATTTCAAAACTATTTTGTTTTGAGCCATCTGGGGCTGAGGACGATTTTGAAATTAGCAGTTCTTGGTATCATGGCAGAAACCCGACATAACACACTTGTTTGCACATCTGCCTGTGTGGCAGCATTGTTCTGGGTATTTGATATGCAGAAGATGTATCAAGAATTTGAACCTGGCAGAAACAAACTACTCAGCATTTCAATTAGGATCCACGTGTCATGCATACAAAGCATCACTACAGAAAATCTTGCAACATGTTTGGAATACGTGGACTTGAAAAACGAAACATCCCTGGGCAGTTTCAAGTTAAACTGCATCCTGCATGGGTGGGTGATCTCTTCCCCTGTCCCCGAGTTGCTCAAAGAAAGGCAGTTTTAAAGCAGAATCCTGATTTGCATCTCCAAATTCCGAACACCGTAGGATTCCAGTCCGTGTTTAATGAATTATTTTCAGCACATTTAATTGACTCTGTATAAAGCTTTGATTAAATGGCAACTAAGAACAGAGGTCATGTGACTCCATGCGTGTCCCATAACACCCAACGTAACTATAAAAAAGATGAGTGGCTTCATTTGGAGTTATTGCCATTTTTGTGCCCGTCCCCCATCTCGTGGCAGTAATTTTTAATGTTCTCTGTCAGTACGTGTTTGTGGGGCCCTCAGAGTTCTATTCACGGTTGCTATTATCAACTCAGATAATACTCAAAAGACGTGGCTCCATCTCTTGCAGAAGTGGAGCGCGTTAGAATTTAAATATGGCTATTTCCCCCATCTGCCTTGACGGTGGATAGAGGAGAAAACACAGGGCTAGTTGTGATCTTTCAGATGATGATAATAATAATAATAATAATAATAACAACAGATACTAGTACACTACTACCACTGCTGCTAATAATAATGACAAGTGCTTACTGAACATTTACAAGGTGCTGAAGCCTTACCTGTCTCCTGTGATGAAGCCTCACGAAACCCTGATGAGGTCAGTACTATCACTCTTGTTGCTGGCGTAAGGACACGAAGGCTTAGAGAGGTTAAGTAGATTGCTCAAGGTCACACAGCAGGTATTTTTTCATGAGAACAGGATTTAAACCCAGGTCTGTCTGACCTTTGAAATTTGTTCTTAATCTCATGCTATGATATTTCTCTCTCACAGTGTGAAGTTCTCACGTATCTTAACACCAAATGTTTTATTAAAATCCTCCTGTCTTCCCAGCACCTCCAAGGAAATATCTAAAATTAAAATCTTTATGACGCTTATAGGGTTTAAGATGGATAGAGGTTACCGTGTGTAACTTACTCATAATTAAATCATGGTTTAGGTGAGAATTTTTTTAATCCATTAAACTCTGAGGATCTTGAGGGGAGAGATGATATCAAACATTTCATCTCTACTGATGAGCACAGCAGTTGACAGGTAGATGTCACCAGGTAATGCTTATTGAATAAATGCAAATAAAATAGAAAAAAAAACACTTTACTTATGATCCTATCATTCACTTCAGCTGTGAGAGCAGATCAGCCAAAGAAAAACTGAAATGGGCAACTTCAGTCCGTGCAGGGGTCTGTATTTGACAAAGGCGGGAAGGAAAGAAAGAGAATATCGATCGTTACGTCTGTGCCTTTGCTGCGCTACCTCCTTCTTGCTGGAATTTTCCATCTTGTTCCCGATGCCCTTTCTTATTCCTACTCATTCCTGATATGCTTTCTGTTCTTCCACTTGCCGCTGCTGTTTCAGCATCTTTGCAGGTAAGGTTATTGACAAATTGATTGTGGGGTAGGATTTACAAACTACATGGAGATCATAACAAACTGCTAATAAACTGCTTTCTCTTTCTAATGAGTGTGAACACAGAGCCTGATGTGTCTTCTGTGTAAAGGGAGGGGGTGTTGGGGGCGCCCTGAGGGCCTTTGCAGACATCTGCTCCAGAAGAAAATGCTTGACTGAAAGAAACAGAGCAACGCCCTCTTCTCAGGCAGACCGTCCACTGCGCTGCAAGGTTCCATGCAGAGGGACAAAGTGGGAATCCCTGAGAATGCATTCCTGTGGATCCGCATGTGCTAGGTCAGCGCCCAAAAGGTCTCCTCCAAGACCCTAGCTATTCGGAGCTATTCGGGCGTCTCTATTTTAATGCGTGTCTCATCTGCCAGACCTCGGTTTGAGTGCAGGCTCTGCCAACAATGTCACCTTGGCCAGATTACTAAAACCCAGTTCCCTTACTTGAAAAATGTGGGTGGTGCAAAACTCACATCAACAATTTACAGACCATGACAGTGACCTTTAACCAGTAAAGCCGCTTCAAATGTTGCTTGTTTTTATTACTAAGATCATCTCCCAAATATTTCCACCAATTAAACTCTCATATTTAATGGTTACTTTTCATTAACAGTTGGCTGTCCCGAAATTCTGGGAGAGTGGCACTAAATGTTCGTAGCCATGGAACTTTCTAGTAGCCACCGCTCCTGCGCACTCAGTGCAGGTGCCGTTTCTATGGAACGATGCAGTCAGCTCAGGGACTAGCGTGAGCACAGGGTCCAGGTCAGGGCGAACGCTCTTTCCTACCTGATTTCCAAACCTGGCGTAAGAAAGAAATACAGTGAACTGTTTCCCACCTACAAGCTTCAAGAGCGAAGATTTTCTAGTTCCTTTAATGTCCTGATTAAAATGAAAATTTTGTTTCAGGCACTGCTGAGAATAGTCTAAAAGGTAAATCCATTTAATTTAAAGATCATTAGTGACTAGGGGGTCTCTTAGAGGTCACTTCATCACAACCCCAGATTTTAAAGATACCTGATGTTGAGTATTTATGTGTGTCTTTTTCATAGATTTTATGTGAGCCCTGTATTGTTTCAATATTAAAAGACTGGAGATATTCAGGTAACTGGTAGCAATTTAGGGAATTTAAGGTCAACTTTTCACACATATCTGCTGAGTATTACTGTTTCCTAGCGGAGTTTCCAACAGAAAGAAGTTCACTAGAAGTGACACTATGCCAGGCAGGGAGAGATGTGAGGTGCCGCTGGTTACCATTATTGCACGAGACACTTGATTTGTAAGAGTTCCTTTACCTCTCTTACTGCAGAAATGGGCATCTGTCCCATTAGGTGACATACTTGCTGAGTGTCTGATGTCAGACCCAGTCATCTCCGTTCAAGAACACAAACTTGGAGAAAGAAAAGAAAAACCAGAATATTTCCAGAAACAGTCACTGCAATAACAAATCCTGAATGTTATATCTAATTTTGATTTCTTTGATTTAAGTATTGCCTGATCTTGTGAAATGAAAATACTTCCCACTTTAATGTCAAAACATCTAATAAAATTAATTCTGGGGCTGAAGCATATGATTGTCACTAAACTTTTTCTCTGTGCCCTGTTCTAGCCTGGCTGTAACTCAGCTCTTTCAGTGTTATAAATCAGAATTTAAAATAAAAAAGGATGTAGAATTTTTTTTCCACTTTTAGACCAAGGCATTCAAGTTCTTTTTTCCTAGAGAAAGGGAGAAATGAAGAAGAAACTCACTAATAAACAGCACTGAGACTTTAATTTTCCTTAACTGAGATGGTGAAGATAGGGATTTAGAGCTGAAGTCCTCAAAGGTTGATAAGGATACAGCTTTTTCCGTATTTTTATTTTAACTTTTGTAATCTTTAAGGCACATATTTTGACCAAGAATGCATTTACGCTGTAACAGACTTCTGGGTATAACTATTTAAAATATACAGAGATTGGTTCCAATAGCTGCTGACTGATTTTAAGATTCTGCTCAAGAATATGTTTTTTCTTCTATCAGAAAATAACATTCTCATGAAAGGTAGTCAGGGTTCTTAATGGATTAATTTGAGTGACTTAAATGTCTCAGTTACAAGTATCCTATTGAACACACACATACACATATAGATATACTTGTTACAAAAGCGCACTAATAAAACGAGTTTAAGTAGTTTGTGTTTTATAAGGAAATTCAAGGTACGGAAATTCACTGCATGGGTCAGGTAGACAATGACCCAGCACTGCACGCTGAAATCTGAACTTCCTTTACAGAGCTGCTGGACTCATGATGACAGGTGTGTTGATAGGTACTGTAAATCTGAAGTTGGTGATTATGAGCGCAGGTTTTGGAGGGAGAAAAACTCAGAACCAAATATTGGGTCTGCCACTTACCAGGTGAGTGACCTTGAGACACTTATTTTGCTGAGTTTTAATCTTCACACTGGAAAAGGAATGATGAGTGCCCACCACCCCACCTGACTGTCATTAGGGCAATACAATCGTGAGAGGGTCATAAGAAAAAGAAGAGTAATGTCAAAATTGTGACCTGGGCCAAGGATATCTAGATGCTGCAAACCAAAGAGAGATGCCAGATCAAAACCCAAGTTTTCAGGGTATGTCCTGAGAACCCATTTAATGACTCTTGGATCTTCAGCCAAAGACCTTAAACAAGTTGTAGGGTGTCTGTTTGAGGGTGAAGAGGAGAAGGGTTGTATTTAGCTGATTTTAGAAAAGAGGCTTCAGAAGATTTTATAGCACACCTGCTCCTTAACCCTCAACAGCATGAGGAGATGCCTGTCCTCTCCACAGAAGCCTAGTGATGGTCCTTAACGTGTCCAGTGGGAGAGCTTCATATGGGTCTCCTGGAGCCTTAGCAGCAATGGACTTGAGTCTGACTTCCACCAAGGAACTAGGCCAGCGGGAGTGAGTTCCTGCTGTGACCGAATTCGCGCTAATAGATCAGAGTATATGTGAGTTTACCCACAAATTTAAGCCATGTGGCAGGAGGAGCTGGCCTCCGCGCAATGGAACTCTATCCATGAGGGTGCACGCAGAGTGTCCTTCCAGACCACCAGCAGAGGAGTGAGGGGGTCGCCCCCCCAAAGGAGTGACACTGCCTGGTCTACAGAAGTAACAGCTTCAGGGGCCCATAAAATATCTACATGAAGAACCCAGAAAAGTGTCTACAGGGTAAAAGAGTCGGCTTTGAACTCTTGTCTCCTGTGGGGGCAAGAAAAGGTCCATCAGAGAAGAGAGCGTGGAGTCATCATGAAACAGGACCAGCTCAAGTAATAATAACTCCTCTATTCTCTTCCTCCAAAGCTGCCACCAGAGAGGGAGGTGGTGGTTGAGGAAAAGACAAGACACCCCCCCCACACACACACACCACACACACACAAGAGGCAAGTCTGCATTGTGGGTGGGAGAAAATCCAACTCCAAGTTGTGATCATCCCCTGGGACTAGCTAGTCTAATTTCTAAAAAGAGACTATCTGTGCTTTAACAAGATCCCACGGCTTTCTATTTACCTAAGATGAACCACAAAAGCCATGCATGGGCCCTGCCTTTTTCATCCAGGTCAAAAAAAGCCTATGCCTAGTACGTACATTTTAAAGGGAGCAATGAAAAGTAAAAATAAAGTGTTTTATTATACTTCATGAGCTGTACTTATTTAAAGTACAACTGACTATAGGTATAAACAGCTCTCTCTCTCTCTCTCTCTCTCTCTCTCTCTCTCTTATTTCTTTAGTCAACTGGGAAACCTTATTTGCTAGACAACAGACCCTCATCCACACAACGGTATGGTGCTTTATCTTGAGTCACACACCTAACTGGCTCTCCTGGCTTCAGCCAGATGCTACCACGGAGAAAAGAGGACTAGTTATATATACTCCAGCATGATGTTATATAAGGCAAATATGTAAAGTAGGAATGTAGGTAGCACGAAGATCTAAAGCCTAATTATAGAATCAGAATGCAAGGCACACATTAATTACACAGACATAAAAAAATTGAGGACTGATTGCTATTACATGTATATGCATATTTTTGCATATATATTAATGACTCTTGGGTTTTCACGCAAAGACCTTAAACAAGTTGTAGGGTATTTGTTTGAGGGTAAAGAGGAGAAGGGTTTTATTTAGCTGATTTTAGAAAAGAGGCTTCTGAGGATTTTATAGCACACCTGCTCCTTAACCCTCGAAGGCGTGAGGGTTCTAATAGACAGGATCGGTGTCCTGTGAAGGACATTACTGAACATTACTGGAGAAGGGGCAGGCTTAGGGTGCTAACCTGGCCACTGTGACAAAAGAGTCTGGTCGCAGTCTTATTTAAAGGACAGCCAATTTCATGAAATGTCTTTCTTCTGCAAATTGACTAAGAGCCTTTCCCGGGCTGGTACCCAGCAGTTCTCGGTGAACTTTCCTTATACAGCCAAGTCTTTCCCATTGGCACTCAGCATATCTGCGTTTCCAGCACCTTGTGGAGAACTTAGAAGCAGTGTGCGATGGTCACAATAATCCTGAAGCCTTGAAGGTTACTCTTGCCTCTTCCAGGAAGCCCCTAGCATAATGAAAGGGCTAAAATTAGCACCCTGACATCAGGCTTTATCTCCCCAACCGGACCTTAGCACAGTGATTGGCACTCCGTACATGATCGATAATGACAGTTGGAAAAAAGCATCTCCACTATCATAACTGCACCCCATCTTGAAGCGCAAACTTTACATACAAGCGTGGTGAAGAGGAACACTGCAAAGCGAGCTGCGGGTTCCTGTTATGCGAGGAGAAATTTAATGTAATCATACATCGCTACAGTTGGAAGGCCCAATGAGATGACTTCTTGCAGCCCCTCACAGGATCCTAGACAACGCGCCCTTCACACAGGACAGCTTCTTAGGAGGGAGTTGATCAGTCCAGAGCGCCCTGTCCATTCCGGCTTGGAAGTGCATTACAGCTGTACCCTGCCACAACAATCCCAGCTAACTGAAACACAGACTTGGTAATCAGCTACATTGGGTGTTAGGATATCACTACATGAATCAATTGTTTCACACCTTACATTCAAACTAAGTTCAGTGCGTCTCCAAATATAGATTAAACACATTTGTACAGGGTCTGTTTAAAATAACTCCAATGATAACTGCATCGCACAAAGAAATGACCATTTAGTTCCATTACACGCCCCTCCCACCGGCAATTACCATACTAAATGGCAAAGGAAAAAACACAATAAAGATTAAATTTTTTAAATTATCAGATATATGCTTTTTGAAAAATATACCAATTCCAGCTTCAGAATGTGAATGCCAAAACTCTACTTTAGAAAGTGGAGTTGTAAGTGGCATTTGTTATGTATCTACTCCTTTGAATTTTATTACTTTACTTTCTAAATCTCCTTAAGTGAACACACACAACTTGTTTAATATACTAGGAGCATAACAACATAAAGTAACATAAGTACATACTTTTTACTGCAAGCTTGGAAATTGCTCAAGGTGACCATGGTATTAACCTTGATTGGATTATAAAAGGTCCTCCTCAAAATCGCACTTGGCCACACACACGTGCGCACACTTAGAAACACACACACAATATTCAGAGAAAACAGCTTTGCCACAGTTGAACCACAGGGCTAAGCAGGGTACTGTTACTTTGATACCGCATCTCTCTTAGGCCATGTGGATCATATATTTTCATACTATTGTACTGTATTTTTAGTAAATTTTTGTGGGATTCGGTGGGATGGTATCATGTTCTTTAACACTAACTGGAGACACCCTGAGCTGTTACAACAGCAGGGCTTGCCAGTGCTGAAGTACCGGCTCAAAAGTGCGTATTAGACCCTGATGCTTGTTTATTCAATGCAACTAAGGGGCACAGCAGCCCGCTCTCAACCTTGGCCTCCCAGGATCATGCCCCTGAGATCTTGCTCAGCATAGCAAGCTGATTTGCATATACCAACTTATTCTTCAGCTCCTCTGTGGGAAGATGTAAGTTTTTTTCATTCATTCACTTCTTCATTTATTCAAGAAATATTTATTGAGCATTTACTGTGTGCTAGGTGTAAGGTAAACAACCAGAAGAGCTTGGCACTCATGGAACTTACAGTCTTTGGAGGGAAGCCAGACAATCGCAAACCAAGTGTAAGTGTGCAGTATGGCAGGTAACTCAGAAGGAAAAGTAAAGCAGGGTAAGGGGGAGAGAGGAGGGATTATTTGTGCAGCACAGTCAGGGCAGTACATCGTTGTGCTCAATGAATGCTTGCTGCACTAAGTAAATGGGCACAACTGGACACAAGCCTACATTCGTTCAGTTAGTCGGTCCTTCAAGAAATGATGACCCGTAGTACGTAACTGTTACCCTCTCCCCCAGGCACTTGCGTTTAGCTTATCGAGCTATTAGTAATCCCTCTACTATTTTCATGGTAGGAGCAAATTAATTATTGAAATATAAACATCAATGGCTTAGAAAAATGTCTAGCATGATGCTTGGCATGCAGCAATTATATCACATGGCTTGTTGACTTACAGCATGGCTAACCTGAGATAGGACTGCATGTTGATCTCCCTGGAGAATTTTACACCCTACCCCACCCCTCAATGTTTGGCTTTCTCTCCATGAGACAACCCTTCAAATAACAGTCATAACCATAACTGACCTTTTATTGAGTGTTGACTGTGATAAATAAATGAACTGCTGTGTTCATCCTTCAGACTTTCCTTTTAGGAAACCTCACACTGACAGTGTGAGGGGTGTTCTCACTGATCCTTTTTCTGTGGATAAGGACACGGGCTTAGAGAGGTTAGGTGAGCTGCTCGACATCACACAGACGGCAGGAGGCCCGACAGGCTCGGAGCCACGGCTGTCTGATTTGAGCTGAGCCTGCATTCTTCATCACCCTCACTCAGGTTATCACAATAAACCTTACTTTATCCATTTAATGTGTGATAGCTCTCACATAGAAGGCTGGTTGATCTGGTAAAGATACAAATATCACTTGACAGCACTTGAAAAACAGCACTACAGTGGGTGTGTATGTGAAGGCAAAATCCTTCTTAAGGAAGAAAAAGAAATCTGTGTGCCTCTCACAGTACAATGCAGGCATCTGACTTTGATCTCAAAGGAAACTTATAGCTCAGATGTTTTTAAAATATCTTCTGTTCACTGCTGGGATGAAGTCGAGGCTGAGCAAGAGAGAAACCTGGGTTAGTAGATTTTCCTTCTTGTCTCTCCATTGTCCTAGAAAATAATTCATGGATACGCTACCTGATGGCAGAGTCTAATGCTACTCTCAGTATTTCAGAATGTTCTATAGCACCTGATAACCTAATGAAGGTAGGGAATGCATCTAGAGGATGCGCCTTCCTTCTCTTGTTTGTGGTCCAGGGTATTGCATTTGAGTTGGCTCTGATTTCCTTGTGAATTCTCCAGAGCTACCAGAAGGCTCTGGGAACCCTTAACCTCATAGTGATTTTTTTTTTCCCCAAAAGGCTCATCCTTGAAAAATAGAATCAAAAATGTTGCTCCTCTGTGTAGGCTGGCATTTTTCCAAGGTTAATCAAAGCCTGACTTCAGTTTTCCTTCCCTGCAGCACTGAGTTTTTCTCTCTCTCAGTCTCTTTTTTTCCCTTTCTCTCCCCCTCTCTTTTTTCTCCCTCCCTCCCTTCCTTTCCTTCAGCTTTCTTTTTCTTCCTTTTATTTTTTAAAAAGCCAGTTGCCTCATTCGTTTTTCAAAGAAAAAAAGGCAAATAAATGAGCCAATACAGGGAACTTGGCCTGTCTCCAAAAGGCATCTGAGATATCAAGGAGGGAACCTGGGATGCTAATAAAACTTTTTCCCAGTCACGCTTGGCAAAGAAAAACAGTCTTCCCCAACGTGTCATGCCATATTTTGTAATGACAGGGGACACTATGCCTCTGATAAGGGGCCACCAGCTTCCAACCTGACCCTTTGCATGACACTATTAAGAACATGCTCAAATTCTCAATAATTCAGTGAAGCAACATGCTATCATTTTTATAAATAACTTGTCAAAATCCTCAAATGCCAGTATGTTAAAGAATAAATAAAAGCCCAAAACAATTCCCCACAAGTTGTTATATATTATAAACCTATGAAACCCATCAATCCTGTTTGGATACAAAAGATGCAAAACAAAATAACTGTGCTCCTCCCAAAAATAATTACAGTGTTTATTATATAAAATTAACCACAGTTCACTAAGTCCATACGGTCTTGCAACAGGACAAAAATTTCAGATTTTATGATGGATGCTTTTATTCCAGTCAAGGTACCTCTGTGGCTCTACACAGCTCTTCATGTGGACATAGCATTTGCAGTTTAAATGTGAGATGCTCTGTGGAAATGAGGCCTGCCCTCCACCCCTACTGCAGACCCATTGAGTGCTCCCTGAACAACGGGTCCTGTGAGAAAACTCAGACAAACAAGTCTTAGGGGATGAAACTTGGATGCACTGTAATAAACACGTACCAATACTGGGCTGTTACTGAGAACAGCCCATCAGTAACATATGTGCAAGAGCTGGAAAGTGAAGGGTAAAAATGTCTTGAAATAATTTGGAAAACTCAAGACCTATCCTTTTAGATCCCCAAAGTTTTAGACGTTGTGAGAGTCTGCTGAATTGACCACTCCTGGCTTCAAACAGAGACAAGCCAGAGTAACAAAGCGTTGGCTTGCATCCATCCTCACTACCATGACTAGTGGCCGTGTTTGCTCAGGCTAAGTTATTCCGTCAGTGGCCACCCAGGAGGGCAAAAATACCCATCCTTCCCTCATCCCTTCCTTCCCTCACTGCTCCACATGTCCTGGAGGTCTCAGCCCTTAGGTTTGATTTTTATGGCCTTTTGTGCTTGCCCCTTTTACTGTTACCATTACATTTCTCACATTGGCTATTGAGCCAACCAATAATAGACTCTCCCCTGACCTGTGCTTCTCTTTTTTCACTGAGAGTTTAAAGGATAAAGGACCAACTTTGTTGTCTGTGTCTAAAAACAAAACCCAAACTGCCTGGGGGCAACTGTTTTTATGAATTCAAGCTACGGGGCATCAACTTTAGTACCTGACCATCTATGAATTTATTTTTGTGCTTCTTCCTATTCAAAGGCCTATTCAGATTCATCATTCAGAAAACTGCGCATAGCATTTTGGTGAATATTAATATAGTTGTATGGTGTAATATTAGTCATGTCTTTATAGTAATAATACAGACAGGGATTTATAGCTGTTATTTTTTATTATTAGTTGTGTTAAGGATAGATGAAGTTATCAGAGGGCTGAATTCTGAAGAGGTGACATCAAATTTTGAAATTTAAGCATGTAAGATCCAAATTGAGAACATACAAAATCTACATACATGTACATGGCTTAAAAGAAGTGGGCCTCTGCATGTATCAGACTCGGCCAGAGGAAACAGATACAACTTCTCACAGTTCTTCGGAGCATCCAAGCCATCTGCAGTTAGCAGGGCTTCACCAAGCGTCAAGCACTGCTTAATGCCCTCTCATTTAGACTTGCCTGGTAGAGGTATTTCCACATCTAATCCTCCCTAGAAAAAAGCCTGATAACCTAAGTTGTATCCATGGATTAAAAATAGGAATATAAGTAACAGGAAGATAGACTTCCAATCTGTCAGAAGAACAAGTTTCTAGAGCCAACTGCTCTTCTGAGACTTTAGGTGCCCTCCTTATCCCTTATATAAATTATTGTTTATATATGAATACAGGAATAGAAGTAAATATAACTAATACAGAAACATAAAAATGTATATACACACACACATATGTATATATATGCGCCAAGGACTTATCCTGGAGCCTAAAATACATAAAGCATTCAAGAAATATTACCTAGTTCCACTATTGCAGAATTAGATATTTGCCAAAATATTAACTAATTCTATCTCTGTATTTTCCTCCATTTTTATATACTCATGTTTATTAATTCACTTATTAGTATAAAAATACACACTTTCATTTTTCTAACAATGATTATTACTCAGAAATCATTTACACACATTCAAGGCATGATCACCACTCATGTATTTAACTTCACAGTTGGGGACTTCGTTGTCCCTTGGTTTGCTGTGCATGGTTTGTTTCACGGTCCCTACAATCTCTAAACCTGTATAAGCCACTTATTCTGCTAATAAAAATACAGTCACCCAATGGAACCAGTGCTTCTAAGTTAGTGCACTAAAGCAGAAGATTTAAGTTTTTTCCTAACAGCATTCGCCATGCAGAAAAAGCTGTCTGTCCAAGGCTCATTAACAATCAGGCAGCGCTGGGATTCACAGGCTGTAAGAAAGACTTCACGTCAGCACACAAATGCCCCCTGACTTGCCCACACACCATAATGCTTGCCGTTTTTACCCAGTGGAGTCATTAGGAGGTCTTTTCAGAGAAACAAGGTTCTTATAAACATCCCTGCAGGAAAAATGACTTAAACCCTCACTTCTACTTAGCCACCAAGAGTTTCTGTTCTGGGGGTAAATTAAACAAGTTCAAAAGCAAAAATTATGACACTGGACACAGCTGGTCTGAACACATGGAAGAATCTAGCAATAAAAATTGACAATTACCAAAGATGTAAATAGACAGAGGCTGAGTCTGAGGTAGTCTCATGGCCACTTGGTCTATCAGGACCTCATCACATGCTACGTGAACTAGATCAGTAGCCTTCTATTAGTTTCCCCTTTTCCAGACTCTGCTTCCTGAAACTGAGCTTCAAGGTGCCATCAACATTACTGCCTGAGAGTGTCTCTGCTGAAAACCGTAAGTGACTTCCCCTAACCAGATTCCTTCATTCTATTTAAAACACTTGAGTGTTTTAACCCGGCCGATCTTTTTCAGGCTTATTGCCCCACACCTGCTCCTCCATCCTACATTCTAGCCAAATCGAACCCTCTCTATTCTCCATATATATCCTGCGTCTTCCTACCTCTGTATGTTTGCATAAGCTAATTATTTTTATTTATTTATTTTTATTGATTTTAGAGAGACAGGAAGGAAGGGAGGAAGGGGGGAGAGAGAGAAAAAAAAAACATCCATTTGGTGTTCCACTTATTTATACATTCACCTGATTGGGGATCAAACTCACAACCTTGGCATATTGGGATGATGCCTCAACCAACTGAGCTACCCAGTCAGGGGCCATAAGCTATTTACTCTGTCTAGAATGTCCAAGTGCAAAAACTCCCTTAAGGCTTGGGTTTGCTTAACTGTTCACTTGGTACCATGTATTCAATAAAGTGCATCTCATATGCTACTTCTTCTGAGGAGCCATCTCCCCGTATGTTATTAACCACAACAGTAACTGGGAACACTTGCTGAAGGTTTATGCCACATAGGCACTCTGTTAAAGGTTCTATGGACTTCTGTGACAAATGAGAAAAGCACAACATAGTGTTGAAGAGTGCCAGCAGTGAGACCCTGGCTCTAGGGCTTATTTGCTGATGAACTTGGGAATTGACTTACGGTCTGTGTGGTTAGTGCCCTCACATGTAAGCTAAGACCTAAGAGAGTTATTATGGGGATTATGTAAAGTAATACATATGGAGCCCTTAAAACAATCCCTGACACATTGTAATTACAGTATAAATATCTGATGCTGCTACTATTACACCTCACAGTGGGCTACCAGGTAGATGGCATCATTATTCCCATGTAATAGATGGAGAGTCTGAGCTAGAAAGGTGGAAACACATCCAAAGTTATGCAGCTAACATGTGACAGATCCAGGACACACACATCTCCATCAACTGTACACCTGGGATCCTGTTTTCAGCAATACAGGTGGGCTCGTTGCCTTTGTTTTCGACCCACTGATTTTCCTGGCTGAGGCTTGAACAATAATAGCCACACCAATATTTACTAACATTTATTGAATTCTTATGAGATGCAAGCGCAGCACTCAGCACTAATTAATTCTCTCGTTAATTGTCACAGCCCACTCAGCAACCAGGGGCCATCTTTCTCCTCATTTTACAGAGGAGGAAATGTACGTTAGAGAAACTTGTTCAGTCGCCCAGCTTATAAGCAACAAGAGCTAGGACTCAAACCCTAACTCTGATCTAAATCCATATCCTGCTTTACTTTTAGCTGAAATTATTCCCTAGCTCCTCTGTTCTTCTTCTCTTAGAGGAGCTCTTTCTGTAACACTGGGTATTTGGCTAGTTGTGCTTATGTCAAATACCACGGTCAACCTGTCAATCACCTGAAAAGCAGGACCTGCCCGAGTCATACTGGCTACCTAACAGTGCCTTCCAAGTAGGAGAGGCCTAATAAATCCTGGGATGAATTGAACCTCATGTTGGAAGTTGAATCATAAAGAATCAAATGTTGCACAGACAATATTTGGCATATATGCTGACACTTGAAATTATAATGACAAAGGGCTTGAGCCTAGCTCCACTAAGAATGACTAATACATGAGAAACAACTTTCACGTTAGTTAAGAGACTCAGCCTTGAAATTGGATTGGGCTGGAATCAAATCCCAGTTCCCTTATCTATAAATAAAGGATAAGAATAAGACCCCTCACTTAGGGTTTTTGATGGGATTCGATAAAAATATTTATAAACACTACTTGGCATTGCGACTCTACATGGTAAGCATTCAGTAAAGTGTGCTTGCTAAATAAAAACTTACTACTTTTTAAAAGTCAAATAATTAAAGAACAGCTCCAAGGTCATTCAAGCAATTGCTCTAACCCAGATCTTCGAGTCTTCCTCAAGAGAGATCACAAAGATTATGAAATAAACTTGGGTGAAGATGAAGGAACAGAAAATAAACAATTCCATAGGAAAAGGTGCCCTGAGCGGGCCAAGCACGAGAGAGAAGGCAGGAAGAGGGCCACTTTGTGGTAAACAGCCTCATTCTTAACCCAAGGGACACCTCCCCCAGAGGGTGATATTGTGCTGTTACTACGGTGATAAAGGCCCCACAGTGAGGGTTTCCTTTGTTCTCCAGTCTCACCAACAGAGTAAATTTCACACGTCGTACTCATTTGTTTGGAAACTCTGGTCTCCAATTTATTAAGAGCTGCAGGGTTGAGACTGGCTGGTTTAAAGTAGACAAGATTAAAACGGAATTAGAGCCGACAAGATAAAAACGGTAAGCACGTAGATTTGCCAAGGAAGGTATCACTCATGTTGCCAGTAAATACAAACATATATATATATATATATATATTTCCACTTTAATCAATAATGAAGTCTATATTACTGCAATATTTGAAGGTTCCTGACTGCTATGAATTGAACTGTGTCCCCTATGTGGAAGCCCTAACCCCCAATGTGACTCTACATGGAGATCAGCCACAAGAGGTAATAAAGGTTAAATCAGGTCATAAGGATGGGTCCTTAATCCAATAGGACAAGTGTCCTCTTATGGAGAGGAAGAGACACTCGGGGTCCCTCTCAACATGCACAGAAGAGTGACCACATGAGGGCACAGTGAGAAGGTGACCTTTTACAACTCAGGAAGTAAGGTCTCACCAGAAACCAACTCTGCTGGAGCCTTGACCTTGGCCTTCCAGCCTTCAGAAATACGGGAAAGTGAATTTTCGGTGGTTTAGGCCAGCCCGGTGTGCAGCATTCCAGTGTGACAGCTGGAGCAAACTAATAATAATACTAATATTTACATTAAATTATTTTGTCCTATATAAGAATAATGGTTATATTTTTCCAATGAGGAGTAAGGATGGCTTATCGAACAGAGGATTTTTCAGTCAAGGAGTTCCATTGGGAGATGTAGTTGGGATTTTCTGGCCTTTATGCTTCAGACAAAAAGAAAAAAAAAAATTAACCAGCCGCGCAAAACACTTGTTTTGTAAAGTATCTCTTTATTCATGATTTTTTTCTCCAAGTGCCTCCCTCCAGACACCAGGCATGGGCCAAGGGCCCAAGGCAGACAAAGACCAGCCACACAGCAGAAGTCAGGGGAAACTCAGCTATGATACAGGCTCTCAGTTACGTGGACAGAACTCTTTTTCCTTCTCAAATTTAAACTCTTTCTCACTGAAAGGGATTTACAGTTGTACCTTTTTAGGTCAGCCCCCGTTGTCAATTTTTTGATCAAGAGGACAGAAGAAAGCCGTGGCCTGCACTGACTGATAAGGCTCCCTTGGCCTTTAAGGACTGCAGGCTGCATGCGGTGCTGCAGTTTAAACTCAACCGAGAGCATTTCTTTATTCTTCCTTGCAAAGAGTCTTTTTTACAGCCTTCTCTGTGGCTGGTACTGGGAAGGCCCTAGGAACAGAGCTAAGTGTTTGCCAACAGCTCACAAACTAGCGTGTACATACAGACCACCATCCAAAATTAATCAAATTAATAAATATTTTCGGATGCTGGTGAGTATTCAAAAGATCATAAAGGATAGTACTGGATGACTTCAACAGTCATCTGAAGTGAGTGTGGACTGTGGTCAGGCCATGCTTAAACTCCGGAAGCAGATTTCAGGGAACTGGTGCACCGACCTCAAGCAGGCATGGGGGGGTAGGGGGGTGTCTGAAAATCAGACTGAAGAATGGCGTAGCTGGGGTAAGAAGGGGCGCTAGAGCAAGAGGGCCTCGCAGGGCATGATCAGGAGAACTAAGGATGTGCGCTCAGTGCTTTGAGAAACCTTTGCCAAGGTTTCTCGATTAAATTAAGTGAGTCTAACTACCACAATGGCCCGCAGGCTGAATCCAGCGCGCAGCCTGTGACTGCAAGTAAGGCCTGAATGGGGCACAGCCATGCCCAGCGGTTTAAATACTGTCTCTGTCTGCTTCTGTGCTGTAAGAGCAGAAGTGAGGGGTTGTGAGAGACTGGATGGCCCACAACACCTAAATATTTACTATCTGGGCCTTTACAGGAAAGGCTTCATGGCGTGGAGCAAGAGGAGCGGTCTGGGGGTGTGCAGCCATCCAATGGGGAGGCAATGGTGGCTCGGACCAGAGTGGCAGAAGAGCAGTGGGAGGCGGACAGGTCTCCGCAGGCTTTGTAAGAAAAGATGACAGAATTTGCTGCCGAATGAAAGATGGCAGAGACAAAGAAAAGGATGGAAAGGAATCAGAGTATTTCTAGCACGTTGGCTTGAACAATTGAGTGGGTAACAGGGTCACGTGCTGAGACAGGGCGTTCTGGGGAGGAGCCGCTCTTGGGAAGGGTGAAAATGAAGAGCTGTTGGGAAATGTTTAGTTTGAAATGTCTTTTAATAAAGCCTATCTGTTGCTTTGTTTTCAGTCCAGTGCAGTGATTCTCAAAAAAAAAAAAAAACCCAATGACTTTTTCTCTGTCCTTGTTCCATAACACAAACGAAAGCCACGGGGCCAGGAGAATGCTGACATTCCTCTGGATGCTAAACAGTAAATACTCCAGAGGCAGGGGCTGTGCCTGTATTGCTCATCATATCTCCACACCTCCTCCAGTACCTGGTACACAGTAGAACCTTAATGAATACAGGCTTTTAAAGAGAACTGAAGAAACACGCGGCACCCATTTACTGAACAGCTACTATAGTATCAGGAACTCAGTGAGGCCCTTCACAAGAATTACATTATTTAATCCTTACAGAAACTCAACATGCATGCCAGTTGATGCGATAGCAGTTCTACGAATTTGGAAATTAGGGCTCAGAGCAAGGGATCCAAAGCACCAGTTCCTGTCCTACCGAGTTCAGTGGGGCATACAAATGGGTGAAGGGGACCACAGGGCGACAGCCTTCCTTAGGTGGGCAACTGCTTTTTGGCTGCCACTGAGACCTGGTCTGAGAAAAAGGAGCCACCCAATATGGCCAGGTCTGATTTTTCAGGAGAAGCTGGAAATCTAATTTATTTTATAAATATGAAATCTCCAAATTAAAACATAAAAAAGACCCTGTTCAACAGCAAGCATTAGAGAATCTCACACTTTACTCTGCAGACTAACCACACTTGTAACAGGGAGAAACACCAATCTGCTCCTTAGTAAATGTTTTTGGTGAATCTGGTATAACACTGTTCCTGTGTGCTCAGCCAAATGTATTTTTTGGTTGAGCATGTTTCTTACAATAGCTAAGGGTTGCACTAGGCATTTGCTTTTTGTGTCTAGAACACTATAGCCTTTTTCCACTGTCTGAACATCTGCTTGATGACTCGAGTAAATCCCCAAATCATATTGTCTGTGTGGTTAATGAATTCATGCAGTACTCCTAATGTAATGATGCGACTACGCTGACCTCACTGCGCCAACAAGCCCTGAGATTTCAGAACTGAAGATACCGAATGCCTCCTTTTTTTTTTTTTTTTTTTAAAGATTCATTTCTTGTTACTAAGTCTGGTTTTTGGAGAACAGATATCATTTTGATGGTTCCCACTTACGTTAATTTCATAAAAGTGGGAGATCAGAAAATGCCATCACTGGCTAATCCTTTCCATTTTAAGGACCGATTCTAAATAGTATAACAAGGAGGGAAATAGAATGTTTAAAGAATCTAACAAATTCAATTTGGCAAACAATTACTGAATGCCTATTATATGCCAGGATCTGTGCTAGGTCCCAGGACACAAATGAACAAGCCATTGCCCCTGGCCATGAGCACTTACGTTCCAGTGAGAGAAACAGATCCATAAATAATAACAGACTGAGACACACGCTATAATAGAAGGATTACAGAATGCTCTGGGAACATAAATAAAAAGATGATTAATAATGACTTCATGGGGGCAGAGCTGGGAGAAGTCTAGGTCAAGGAAAACTACGCAGGGAAGGTTACAACTCAGCTCTCACTTTAAGGATGGCTAGAGATTCAGGATTCAGGTGTCAGAAGAGGTGCCTTCTGGGAAATATAAGCTAATATCTATCAAAAGCTTACCATGAGAACATTGATACCTCATTTTTCACAACAACCCAGTGAGTTAAACTTAAATCCCCAGTTTTCAGATTCAAAGACTGAGGCCCAGAAAGGTAATTTAGCCAGAGCTTCACAGCTAGTCTTTGGGAAAACGTGTATGCAATCCCAGGCCTGGGTGACTTGAAAGCCTGGGCTTTTAAACCCACCCTCTCTCATCAGGTGGCGTAAGCAGCATGTGGACACAGCACGTTTTTGTTTGAGGACTAGAGATTAATCCATTGCATGATGTGCACTGCAGGGGCTGTGGGGGTGGGGGGTGCAGCTACACACATTTCAATGTAAGATTTGTAAACTGGGTCCCGATTTGAAGACTACAAAGTTGGAGCTTTACTCCCTAGTCAGCAAGGGCTTTTTTGAAGGCTATATGAATCAGAGTAAGATTATTAAGGATGAGCTCATTAGATAAGTCCAGAAACTTTGAGGAAACCAAATGCTAGAAAACCTGTTGAAAGGTTATTGAAATAATCCAGATAAGATAACGATGGTCTCAACTTGGGTACCGGCAGTGAGTATAAGGAGGAAGACAAGGATGCATGAAGACGTTGTGGAGGGAGAATCGGCATGACTTTCGACTGGATTAATTGGAGGGATGAAGAAGAGGCACCATGGGCCACACTAAGGATTTGGCCTTGAGTAACTGGGCAGGTGTTGATGGGACATAAGGAGAAGGTCCATGGATGTTCAAGTCCAAGAAATAATTGGTAACATAGAAATTTGTCTTGACTACATGGATGTAGGAGCCACAAGAAAGGCAAGGTCACCTGCACCCAGGTAAAGTGTGGGAATG
>VMDR010003643.1:0-69680 GCA_007922815.1 Macrotus californicus
TTGTCAGTTGAATTATGTTTTCATTACATTTTCTAAGGTTTTTTTGATGTGTTAGAATGTTCTTGCTTTTCTAAATTTTTTTGTCTCTGATGGTATTTATGAATTCTCTTATTAATCATGGTTGATTCTAGTAAACTTTTCTGTGCATTCCATTTGAATACAATAATGCAATCTACACTTGTTTCTCTTTCGAGACTTATGCTAGCCAGAACTTCTAAAACAATATTCAGTGCTATTACTATTTTTCCCAATCTTAACAGTGAGTCAATGTGTATTTAATAAATATATCAGCTCTTAGCATATAAAACGTTTTAAATCCATGCGGCATTTGATGTCGCACCTCATGCTCCAACCCTAAAAGGGGGCTTCAGACGCCCTGGTCCAACACCGCGCAGCCAGGAGGTTCAGACAGGGCCGGAGGTGGGGGCACAAAATCAAAATATGATGCAAACAACGGTTTAAAAGCAGCTGCTTGAATTGTACGGATAAAACTGGGTAGTTTGTTTGTTTGTTTCCAGGAACTGAGAAAAACAGATAGGATGAAAGTAACCAATCAGAATGCGAGGAAGTGCTGAAACGGATGCTGCTGAGGAGCGAGCCTGCGGAGAAGGCACGTGGGAAAGGCTGACCTGCCACACAGCAGCGGAAGGCTCCTGCTTTTGTTAACCACTGACGTCTGGGAACAGGCGTCGCGTGCATCACTTACGTTGCTCACCTGGAAATGGGTAAGCTCTACAACGTCCCTTAAAGCACAGTCTTTGGGTCACCTGAACAGAGTCACCTGGGTGACAGTAAATGTGCTGACGCCCATGAGTCAGAACAGGAGGGAGGGATGGAAAGCTGACCTAAGAAGGCTGGCTCTCTGGGGGCTTCTCAGACAAACTAAAATTGGAGGGGAGAGGGAGAAGGAGGGATGGAGAGAGAGAGAGAATATAAGACGGCCCGAGAAAGACACAAAGAAACAAAATCACAGACAGGGAGAGAAATTTTATACTTACACTGTGTCACCAAAAGTATTATGCACCGAGCTGTACAAGCTGAATCTGGTAGTCCCATTAAAATATTATAATTAGACCAGAAGGCTTTTCAGAGAAGTGAACACACATCACATTAAACCTCCGACAAGGATGAGCTCTCCCTCGTACGAAGCCTTTGAAAGCGCGTGAGAACCGAGCGAGCCAACACCTACCCCGGCACGTCTAATTACGCCGATGAAACGCCATCAGCCGTGCCGGGCACATTTCTCGTCACATTCCACTGTAATCCATGCATTACTTTCACTGCAATAAATCACACAGCACCTTAATGGCCAGGAAATTAAGAAACATTTGGGGAAGAGAGTTTTTCTCAGACATTCACAGGAAGACGTTTGGGTACCTTCCAGGCTGCTCAGTGGCTTTCACAGAAGCTGATCAGGGACTGCCATTTTGCTCTGGTCCCCATCAGTCTCCCAGCACACGATGTGTGAATGTCAAATGTCTTATTTCTTGATTAGCTGCCACCTCATCAGCTGTAGCTACTTCACTTTTTATTCTTCCAAACATGTCCCGGCTTTTAAAATGAACGAACCTCCCTGACTGGTGTGGCTCAGTGGGCTGGGCGTCATCCGCCAAACTAAAAGACTGTCACTTTGATGGCCAGTCAGGGCACGTGCCTGCACTGCGGACCAGGTCTCTGGTTGGGGGCGTGCAAGAGGCAACCAGTCGGTATTTCTCACATCAATGTCTCTCTCCTTCTTTCTCCCTCCCTTCCCCTCTCTCTCAAAAAAATTCATGAACCATGCCCTTATTCATAGTCAGGGATTTGTATTTTCACTCCCTTGTGATGACCAATAAACCCCAGTGCTTTAGCCTGGATTGTGACCACATCAAAGGCACAGGGGCTCAGATGAGTTTTTCAAAACGTTACCCTGTTGGCTCTGAGGCCCACACGTTGCCTTGAAAGGGTGGGTAGCAGCTGAACTCATCTAAATTCAGGGGGTGTACTGTGCACCCAGTGTGCTGGGGGGACCAAGACAACGAGCCACAGCTCCTGGCCGGAGGGGCCTGCAATCAACACACCAGTAACTGCTTTTCCTTCCATCTGCCATTCCTACGAAACACAGGACAATCACAACCCGAAGACGTCACACTGCTCCAAGGTCGATACTCAGATAAACGGGAGATTACAATGAGCATGACTCTTCAACGTATTAATGTTTGGGAGTTGATACCAAAAAGGGTACCCAGCTCAAAGGGGGTTTGAAACGGCCCCCATGCCATCTTCCTGGTGAACAAGGAAGCAGCGT
The DNA here is from genome assembly GCA_007922815.1 of Macrotus californicus. Taxonomy (NCBI): domain Eukaryota; kingdom Metazoa; phylum Chordata; class Mammalia; order Chiroptera; family Phyllostomidae; genus Macrotus; species Macrotus californicus. The sequence goes on from VMDR010003643.1 coordinate 2,288, forward strand.
CTTTTACCCTTTGGTCTCCTTCTTCCTCCCTCCTTCCTTCCCTCCTCTCCCTCATGTGCTCCAACCAGCCCGGCTGTGCCCTTCTCCAACATCCTGACACAACTCCAGAGCCCAAGGGCTCCTCACAAGGGCTATGCAGAGGCCAGCCTAGAACAAAAGACCCAGGAAAGAGTGTTCAGTGCTCAGCACGAGGCTGACGCAAGAAGACGTGGAGTGGGTCATGGGTGCGGCGCATCAGGAATGCAGTTTGCTTGGATGTTTATTGGAGAAGTTTCTATACGTGTGCGGCCTGCCTGCTGCTTGGTGCCAGCAGTGGGTGGAGCTGACTGCCCACTGAGTGTCCGCGGCGCATGGACAGCATCTGCCTTCCAGAGACCCTGGAAGGTTCACATTCTGCAGAGGCCCCCACGGTCCGTGTGCCAGGCTTAGGCCAAGGCAGGGCACCTCTGACTGCATGGTTACCCTTGGGCACCGCCAGCTAGAGCCGCACTGAGAGCCCGGGTCTGCAACAAGCTCTGCACCCCGTCATGCAAACGGTACGCCACACAAATGTCTCACCACCGAATCTTTCATCTTCCTGGGGAGGGGGTCTTCGGCCAGCTCCTCCAGATTCTGGTGTAAAAACTTGGGAAATAATTTGCACTGAATAAGGGACCTGAAAATAGGAAAACACACAGGTTTTACTTTTTAAAATGCGCGCCCATTACAATTCCTTTCAGAGATGCCAGTCTCGTCTCCTCAGCATGACTCCCGGAGCTAAGGCAGCAGAGCCACTTAGGAGACACCGAGAAGGTCCTGGTGGAGGCTGAAGCATCTCAGATGCTCGCCCACGGGAAAGGCAGAGGCAGCTTGAGCTGCAGCCCTCGTCCGTTCCACCATCGTGTGCTTTACTGCGGAGGCAGAGTGAAGCTGAAGCGGTCGCTGGCAGCTCAGGGGTTTCTGGTCACCTCCATGTGTCCCACCGTCACCCACAGACCAGCCAGGAAGAGTCCACCCGCACTGGGACTGAACAGCTAGCCCCCAACTGGTGACAGAGCAAGGCTGCAGGAACCCACACGTGCTGTGTGTGTGCATGTGTCACAGCTGTGTGTGTCACAGTGCGAGTGGGTTACAGCTGTGTGTGTGTCACAGTGCAGGTGTGTTACAGCTCTGTGTGTGACACAGTGCAGGTGTGTTATAGCTCTGTGCATGTGTCACACTGCAGGTGTTACAGCTGTGTGCATGTCACAATGCAGGTGTGTTACAGCTGTGCACGTGTCACAGTGCAGGGTGTGTCACAGCTGTGCATGTGTCACAGTGCAGGTGTGTTACAGCTATGCGTGTGTCACAGTGCAGGGTGTGTCACAGCTGTGCGTGTGTCACAGTGCAGGGTATGTCACAGCTGTGTGTGTGTCACAGTGCAGGTGTGTTATAGCTGTGCACATGTCACAGTGCAGGGTGTGTCACAGCTGTGTGTGTGTCACAGTGCAGGTGTGTTACAGCTGTGCGCATGTCACAGTGCAGGGTGTGTCACAGCTGTGCGCATGTCACAGTGCAGGGTGTGTCACAGCTGTGCGCATGTCACAGTGCAGGGTGTGTCACAGCTGTGCACATGTCACAGTGTAGGTGTGTTACAGCTGTGTGCATGTAACAGTGCAGGTGTGTCACAGCTGTGTGCATGCCATAGCGCAGGGTGTGTCACAGCTGTGTGCATGTCACAGTGCAGGGTGTGTCACAGCTGTGCGTGTGTCACAGTGCAGGGTGTGTCACAGCTCTGTGTGTGTCACAGTGCAGGTGTGTTACAGCTGTGCGCGTGTCACAGTGCAGGTGTGTTACAGCTGTGTGTGTGTCACAGTGCAGGGTATGTCACAGCTGTGTGTGCGTCACAGTGCAGGGTGTGTCACAGCTGTGCGTGCATCACAGTGCAGGTGTGTTACAGCTGTGTGTGTGTCACAGTGCAGGTGTGTCACAGCTGTGCGTGTGTCAGAGTGCAGGGTGTGTCACAGCTGTGCGTGTGTCACAGTGCAGGTGTGTCACAGCTATGCGTGTGTCACAGTGCAGGTGTGTTACAGCTGTGTGTGTGCCACAGTGCAGGTGTTACAGCTGTGTGCATGTCACAGTGTAGGATGTGTCACAGCTGTGTGTGTGTTACAGCTGTGCATCTGTCACAGCCCAGGGTGTGTTGTTACTCACAGATGTGCGCGTGTCCCACTGCAGGTGTGTTACAGCTGTGCATGTGTCACAGCGCAGAGTGTATTTGTTACTCACAGATGCGTACATGTCACAGGGCGGGGTGTGTGTCACTCACAGGAGCACAGAGGGGTCGCTGCTCTGCCTGCTCAGATGGTAGGACAGCGAGACCAGGAGGCCGCAGAAGGCTGAGAACAGCGCAGGGATGTGCTGTGTGCTCCACGGTTCCTGGAGAAAGACACCAGATGGCTGTCACCCCGTGCTGGGCACAGAGCGGCCGGGCTGGTCTTTGTAAAACCCGAGGTACTGTCCTCGGTGCGCAGCTGGATGGACGCGGTGTCCTGTCCTCGCTCCTGTCGACACCCATGCCGGCACCAGATGACCACACAGAACTCTGCCTGCTCACATCCCAGCAGCGACCCTGACAAGGCATGGGGTGAGGTGGGGTCACCGCACATGGACTGTACGTTTTCTGAGAACACATTTACTGAATCTCTTCTGAAGTTAAGTTTAGGATTTACATAAGATGAAACATTGAACCCAGGATTTACATAAGATGAAACATTGAACCCAGTGCCTCTTCTGAACTCTATGTAATGCCTGGTAATGACTCTGAGTTGCACTGATATATGAGGTCTGTCCAGAAGGGATCCAGCTGTGCAACATGAAAAATACAGATGTGTACTGAGCAAGATACAATAGACAAGAAACACTATACACAGGACAGTGATGCCTCAGACCCCTCAAAGTAGGCGCCTTGGGACCTCACACAGTTCTCCCAATTGCCAACAGCTCCCCATCATATTTTCCTGAATCTCATCAATGGTCTGAAATCTCTTCCCTCTCAAAGGTGATTTTAGTTTTGGGAAAAGCCAGAAGTCACAGAGCGCCAAACCTGGGCTGTAGGGGGCTGAGTCACCTGGGTGATTTGATACTTCACTAAAAAACTCCACGAGATGTAATGTATGAGCAGCGTGTTGTTGAGATGAAGCTGCCAATCACCAGCTGCCCATAGCTGCAGCCTTCTGAATCCTCCGAATAGTTTCCAAGGAGGGATGTTCAAGCTTAAAGCAAAATTTGATGCAGATGCATTGCTCTACTCACTCAGTCATTTTGAATGTGACGGCCACACACTACACATGATCAGTCAGTGGCATCTACCGCCCCCACTGACTAGTATAGAGAAGTCATCATTATTCACACGTGCATTCCAGTCCACTCTCCCTGGCTGCCAGGTTACATCGATGTCGTGCACACCATTCTTGTTATATTAACAGCTGGACTTTATCCAGACAGACCTCATATTGAGCCTTTCGGTCTCCATCAGTGGAGCCGCCCATGTCCCCTGAAAGCCACCTCTAGTCAAGGACTTCGATACTTTCCTCTCAAGATTTTCATCCCTATCACACCATGTGTTTTACCTGAGAAAGACGAGCTGTCAATCATGCTCAGAATCCAGCGTGAGTCAAGTGTGCGCCTATGGCACTTACAAGTGCCATGATACGCTGGAGAAGCCAGCATCACTCTGGACAGAGAGAGTGCTTTCATTTTTACTGGCCTCACTTCTTAGAAATTAAAATGTACTCCCTTTCTCACCCCTCTACCCCCTGCCAAGGGAAGGCCTCGGATCCTGAGAGCAGCATCCAGAAGGGAACAGGGGCTGCCAACCCCATAAGCTAGAGAGGCAGGGGCGAGTCTGGCTACAGACACACCATTCCACCACCAGCCATGCTGAGGGACACCTTAAGAGCCCCTGATCAGCTCTTTCGCTGGCCCATGGATTGATCCTCACACATCATTGATACGTGTCCCCTCCAATCCGTCCCTTCCTTTCATTGGATCCTCCTGGGCAAGGCTTCCCCTGTCTCCATCCAAGACAATCATTAACAGCATCATAGCGAGAAGATGGGCCAGTCTCCACGTCCCTCCCCCACTCCACAGACCCAGGGTCGTCCGCCACATAACCAGAGGAGGGGTCCTCCTCTCCGAAAAAGCAAATCCATCACGTTACTGTCCCCCATGCATTATTTTTCAATGACTCCTCACTGACTGCTTAATCCCATCTACTCCAGAGGAAGCTACGTGAGCCCACTAGGATCCGGCCTTGCCCAACTTTCCAGCCCCCTTCCTCACCATCAGGATACACACAGCCACAACTGTAAAGACGCACTGCCTCCGCACCCCCTGCCTTCGCCAGCAGGGTCCCACCTGCACAGAGGGCTCTGCCAGTAGAAGAAATCACCTACTTGGGGCTGTCTCCCTGGCGGCCCAGGAACTTACTGGGCCCTGCTATGTGCCAGGCACCAAAGAGCGCACCTGTGAGGAAGACAGACACAGGGTCTCGGGAAAGGAAGAACACGGGAGTAATTGCAACAAGGTATGACAAGCGAGTGCTGGGCACTCACAGAGCAGGAAGCAGAGGCTCAGGTGAGTCAAGAGTGGCTTTTAGGTGGAGCCCCGCCCAGAAGAAACGCAGGGCAACATGGTCCTTCCCTGTGGGGCTCCTGCAAAGGGCAGGCTGGGTTCTGCGAGGCTTGTGGGGGCATGGAGCTGTCCACCTCCACCCTCACATGCGTTCCCCCACTCCCTGCTCCAGCCACCACCTAGGGCTCCTCTCCTTTCATTTCACACTTGACTGGTAAAAAAAGAGAGAGAGAGAGAGCTGCTAAGTTCTGTTTTCTTCCATTGATTCCTCTGTACTTGCCTACACTGAGTATGTAATTCACAATTTCTTACAGCCCATAAAAATGCAAATGCTGGAAAAAATCACTTCAAGAAGGACTTAGTAACCTTGACCTTGGAAATGACTGTCACTGCATGACGCAGAGAAAAGGTCAAGGCAATGGGCGTTGGTAGAGGTTGATTCCAAGCTCATCACTGCCTGGAATGAATGATTCTGTGGAAGGCAGTGAGCTTCCCGAGGGCTCAGCTACCTCTTCTATAAAAAGATGACAATGACACCTTTCGTGAAGAATTGCGCTAATGACTTAATGAGATTTGAAGCAGTCTTGTGCACTGAGAAGTCGTGTGTCAATGTTAGTTTTTATTAATTGGAAAAGAAAGAGTATGATGGATGGTCTTCGCACGCAATAAACTGAAGCCACTAAATTTATTTAAGTGACTGTTTAACTATTTTTATTCACCTAATACCCCTTCCCTAATTCTCCTCTCATTTACTCTCCACATAATTAAATCTCTTCGATGCAAATACAAGTGACAGCTAACCTCATTAGGGTTGAGAGACCCTCCCTCCTCCTACTAAGACAGCAGATTGGAAGGGAAGGGAGTGGGAGGTAAAAACATCAGATCAGCAAGTGGAGTTAGAGTGAGTGATTTTGGCCCCTTCCTCCGACCCCCCAGCATTTACCTTGGGCTGTGATTACATATCTGCCTGAGTGACTCTCTGATTAACATGTGATCCTCCACGCGTGGAGCCCCACTGCCAGCAGGAACTCTTACTGCCCCAGTGGATTCTCAACACCTCGTGGAGCTGGGCCCTGCAAGGCACATACTTACTCAGTATGCACAGGAGCCACGCCCTGGCTCTACGTGGCTGCTCTTTCCACCGCAGGGCACACAGAAGGGGGGACGGGCACGGATCACTGCATTTAAGTGTCCACAAAGGCACGAGGGGTGGTCTTTCCCAGGGCAGAGCAGTGGTTAAAAGTATGGCTCTGGCCTACGACTTCCGCTGAGTATTTGCAGGAAGATACCGGGCAAGCTCATAAGCCTCGGTTTCCTTATCTAACAATTTAGAAGTCATACCCCATAGGGTTGTTGTAAGTGTTACATGAAACACTGTGTGTTAAATTCTTAGTGGAATAGCCAGTACCAAGCGCTCAATACTTGTTAAAGCAATACATGCTTTACCAAGACATTGTCTCGGCGCATTCAGGCTGCTATAACAAAATGTCACAGAACGGGGTGGCTTACAATGAGAAGTTCACCACTCACAGTTCTGGAGGATGGGAAGTCCAAGATCAAAGTGCTGGCAGATTCAGTGTCTGGTGAGACGCTGGGTTCTGGTTCGATGGCTGCCTTGTCACCGTGTCCTCACGTGGTGGAAGGGGCAAGAACGTGAGTCCCCATCACGAGGGCTCCAGCCTCATTACCTGAACACCTCCCAAAGGCCTCACCTCCTGATACCATCCCCTGTGCAGTGAAGGTATTAACATAGAAACTGGGGGGAAGGGCGGCAGTACACACACGTTCAGACCCTAGCAGACACGTGAGGGGACTGAGGGGGGCAGTGAAATCCCATTTCCTGAAAAAACTAGAATCAACTTTAAGAGTGGTCCTTCTCTCGAAGGCGAGGGAAGAACAACGATCTGTCTAGGGTCCGTATATTCTTCTATTTATGCGCCACGGACAGAAAACAGGGAAACGGGAAATTTTTACAAGTGGTGACTCTGACCTTGTCCAGAAGTGTCATTAAGTGTCCCAAGCTGCACAAACTGAACTGACTGATCTTAGGGGTAATCCTCACCTATTATTTTAAGTCGTTCCATCCCCCTGGTGCGTGTCTTCTATTAGTGGAAGTCTGTAGTCATTCTTCCACACGTGTGATTTCTTTTAAGCGAGACCGATAGGTCCAAGATAAATGCTTTGGCACAACTGAATGGCAGCGTGGCCACAGACGCAGGGCAGAAGGCACACGTGTTTCCTTCAACAATGCAAAAGCAACGTGATGCCGGAACGGCATACTCATTCCCCAAGAAGAAGGCTGGGCTGAGGGGCAGCACGGCCCAGGTTCCAGGTGCTGGTCTGCACGCTCTCCAGCCCAGCCTCCGACCTCTGGGTAACTGTCCCCGCGCAGCAATAACCTGGGCTGACCTGAGCTTTGACAGATCGTGAAAAGGCAAACATCTCCTAGGTTGATTACTGGAAACACGCTCGAGCTCCAAGTTTTTAACTTTGTTCATTTTTTACAGTTTTTACTTTATTTTATATTTTTTGATGTAGAAAATGGGAGGCAATGTCTCCAGGAAGCGGGGGTAGGAAAGACTTCTCAGATATCAATGTGAGTTATTCTTCCACGTGCCAAGTGCCAAGATTTGCAAAACTGTGTTATTTTCAGGAAAGATTATTTTGGATTTGAAAGAACTCTCACAGCTGAGCTCGCCCATCCCCTTCAGAGTACTGATTGAGGGAAGAGACGGGAAGAGAGGGGGAGGCCCACCCAAGAGGGTGAGACCAGGGCTAAGGACTCAGTCCACAGTCCGTGCACCCAAGGGCCCTCAAGGTTCATCCAGCGAACTGTGCGGGACATGCGGACATCTTGCCCCTCTCCATGCAGCAGGAGTTGGCGGTTTTGAACAATCGCTGTAAATCAGAAGTTTCCGGCTGAACAGGCTATTCCAGTCATCCATTCATCTCCCATTCCATAGTGTGAGGCACCTATTCAGGTTACTGCCCGTTTCAGTGTTTCTTGTAACACGTGGTAGAGCAATAGCCCAGAGAAAAAGCAATCTGGGAGGAGCTCGGGGGTTAGCTTCACAGAGGACCGAGTAAGGGGATGGCAAAGGTGACAAGAAATGAGGGACGGCACACTCCAAGTCAAGGAAGGGTGCGATGCTGCAAGGCTGCGTGGACCTGCTGTCATGCCTGGGCCTGGTGAAGCTGCAGGATGGGAAGGGCTGTGTCTGGTCTGAACGATGCAGCTCTTAAAGAGATATGGAAGTTCCAGGAATAGGTAAAAGAGTGGAGAATAAGCTTGAAAAAAATGCACTGAAGGGAAACGACCTGTGTGGTTTATCATCCCATAATTTTCTGCCCTGGGAAGTTAGTCCACTGGGTGTCATCAACTCTGAAGATCAAACAAAGGAAAATACGCTGCAACGTCAGGAATGGAGTCTGAGTATAATTTAAGGAAGGACTTCCCGACATTGATGATTCACGCTTGTTTGAAGTCAGACACATCCAGATATGATGATCCCTTGTGATTAACTTAGTTGACTGATTAGGGACCTTAATTGCATCAGCAAAAGCCCTTCTTTTTTGCCAGATAATGGAACCTAATCACAGGAGTGACAGCCCATCACACTCACAGGTCCTGCCCATACTCAGCGGGTGGAGATTACGGAGGAAGGGCACACCAGGGGCAGGAGGAGCCTTGGAGGGACTTCAGAATTCTGCCCACCACTCCATTTAACGAGAACCCTTGAGCCAGACACTTTATTTACATTACCACTGTGGTTTCATTTACTTCTACCAACATTCACAGGAGACCGGTATTGCTGATCCATTTTACAATGGTAAAAACAACGTGCTTTAGCCACGTGCCCTTAGACAAGTAACCATCTGTGCTTCACACTAGCCCCTGGAATACAAAAATGCTGTATTCTTATGTATAAAAGCTATTTTTTTATGTAAAAAGGGCAAATGAGGAAACCCTGGGGAAGTTATTTTAAATTGAAGTTCCATTGACCTGGAAGGCATCTTATATGCCTGTGAATTGTTCTTGACTACAAAATATATTTACGCTTCGAGTGTTGAGAGATGACACAGAAGTCAGACTGAAAAGACACAAGATCTGGGAGCTGTGACATGTGACATTGAGTAAGCTACTTAATCTCTCTGGACCCCCACTTCCTCATTTTCAAAAGTAAAATGAAGACGTTGGACCGGAGGACATCTAAGGTCCATCTCAATACTAAAACTACCCTAGAGGGATCAGTCTGTCTTACCCCTGCTATTAGATTTTAAGTTCTGAATGCAGGGGAAATGCTATTATCTGAGCTGCAACCCTGCAGTGTCTACAAGACCATGAGAAAAGCTCTCCCGCAAGCAGTTGTTAATGAAGCTTGGGAAACAGTAAATCGTAATAATAATGTGCCCCCACCTCTGGATCTGCCTGCCATCAATAAAACAGAATCTCTTTGTAAGGGATGATAGAAATCACGGACATGTAGAAAGCCCAGCTAATTAATTACGGAGACGTTTCTCCAGGGAGCACATATTCTGGTTGTTTCTGTATATCACTGTCAAAAATACAAGTCAATGAGGGAGTCCGTTTAGACGTTACTTGCTATCATCTTGCATGAGTGAAAGAGAATATGAAGTTAAATTTTGGCCCCAATTAATATTCCAGAGAGCAAAATTAACTCCCCATCCCTCAATCTGTCTCTATCAAGCGAGAATAATAAACATAAAGGACAGACATGGATATCAGGACTCAGAGAGAGAAATATATCTCTGGCAAGGCAGCTGACATGCTGAAATTGTTCACAAGGGCTCATCAATCCATCACAGTGCAGAGATAAAAGGGGAAAATCAATTCCAGCGATGCCAAAGGTAAGCATAAAAGGCAACAGAGAAGCAGACTCACAGCTCCAGGTGAGTGTGTTAGGTTGAAGACAGTGAGCCTTCATGTTTTCCTGAGGACCCCCTTGCGAATCTGTTCACCTCATTCATTCAATTCACAGCATTTAATAGGCGCTGCATTTGAGAGTGGAGGGTCCATCTGTGGCCATTAGGAACCTCAGGACTTACAAATGAGAAGGAAGAAACGCAAGTGGCTCGATTTTTACCAAAAGACGCTTCAAAATATAGACAGAACAAACATTAAGGCTCCATAACAACAGACCATATTATTTCTTCCAAGTGGTGCTTGTTCCGTGCTGAGCAAGGGAAGCCAATACGTCTCTGGGATGCAACAAACCTTTCCAAGTACCTCGCTTCCACCTGGTGAAAAGCATGTTTCATCACTTAAGTGAACCCCCGAGCCTCTGCGTGTCCATTCCCATCAGAGTTAGGAACGTGCTCTCCAAACGGCATCTATTCACTCGGAGCCAACAGTGACTTACACCTACCGCGCGCCGTAAACAGAAAGGAAATGAAATAAGCAAGCCCCAACCCCGGACAAAAAACAGATTCCGTCTTTTGGGCCGGTCTGAGCAGTTGGTCCTGGCTGCCGGGAATGCTGTTAGGGCATCTGAGGCCCTGGTGACCTCATTGAAAAAAATCTGGTGACCAATTAGCCATGTCTGGTTTGAGGAGGGAGGCGGACTCCGGGAGGTGAGGAAATGAAAGACACCTGCCCCATCACTAGGTAAAAACCCCAAACACTCTGTCTTCTTGAATACCAGGTTCTTCAAGGCTTTCCACCCTCCACCCCACCCACCCCCCACCCCAAGGATTTTGTAAGAAAAAGTCATTTCCCACACCCAGGAGCATACATTACTTTTGATAATACTTCAGCTGGTAACAATGAGCCTTCGGCACTCGCAAATGAAACGGGTTTTTTAGAGGCGACATACAACTTGGCCTGTGGGAATCAGTCTGAGAAGTCCCCGGAGGTGTTCCTTGGTGGAGCACCCCCGAGGATGGGTGAACATTCTGTCTTCCCCAGATTCAACCACGGTTCCATTACCCATGAACTTCTTTTCACTGTATCAGATGGCCGTTCTCTGCCGGAGAGTGTGAGGCCTGAGGCCAAGGTTCACGTGAGCCCGGGGTTTAGAGCGAGCAGATGTGATTTCGCAGAGAGAGCGCACGCAGAACACAGCCCACAGGATCAGAAGGGGGTGTTTTGCTCTGACCACTCGTGGAGTGACTTGGGAGGTCAGCTGGTGGAACTTGTTTTTTTAAATCCTAGCCCAAAGCTATGTTTATTGATTTTAGAAAGAGAGGGAGGGAGAGAGAAACATGGATGTGAGAGAAAAACATCAATCACTTGCCTCCCATATGCACCCCAACCGGGGTTCGAACCCACAACCCAGGCATATGCCCTGACCGGGATCGAATCCGCAACCTTTCGGTGCACAGGACAACGCTCCAACCAACTGGGCCACCCTGCCAGGGCAGCTGGTGGAACTTTCTACGGTCTTTGTTTCCATCATCACTCAAACCCTTAGAACTGATGACTTCTTTCTCTGTAAGTTTCTGTCATGGCAACATGCCCACTGGATCAAAAACATACTTTTTTAGCTTTGCATTTAAAATTGTCCACAATTTGGTGAACCCTGCACATCAAATGCTTCTGTCTCATTTACCATTTTTGTAGGTTCATTTCCTTACCAACTCCCCCCCGCCCCCGCCATGCCGTTTGTCCCTAACTCTGGGGAAGATGTCTCATGTGCTTGGTGTTCAGGTGTGAGGGGAGAAGTCCTCCAGGTGCTGATTGGTCCGCAGCCCCTTAGTGAGTCTGTGACCATCACAGTGCTCTGAGTGTCCCCATCAAAGGTGCGGAATGATGACAAGGTGCCAGGCTGCAGTTGCGCATTTCCCCTCCTGCAGGTTGGTTACGCTCTGAAAAGCATCCTGGTAGATTAGGTTCTAGAACAATTTTGCGGGCAAGCCGGTAAAGGACAGCACACGGTACTGTGGTGGTTTTCCACGTGGTTCCTCTTCCCCTTCATGGCCTGAAGGGGCTTCCCTCTGACTGTAAGAATTGAGGTCAGCTCTCAGGGGTAAAGCTCACAGAAGTGAGGGGCCCCCCTGAGGACTGGGTCCCCTGGAGTTACTCCCTCCCAGTCTTGTCCCCGCAAGTCTCCAGTGATTCATCAGTGACAGTTCAGGCTTTCCTGCCCAAGCTGGTCCCCGCAGAGGTGGCCACTGCTGGGAGCCACGGTCCTCTGTATCCACCCGTCGGTCCCTCCAGCTCTTTGCGCTGCTTCCTCACTTCTCTGATGTAAGAAGGGTTGTTGATTTTCAGTCTGTTCAGCACTTGCTTCTTATTAGGAGGGAGTGACAACTTCCAAAGTCCTTACATACTGGACTGGAAGCCAGAAGCCGGTAATGGAATTTTGACAAAATTTCCAAGACAATCCAATGAGGAAGGTTAGTCTTTTCAACAGTTGTACCACCGAATCTCAATCGACCTCATAGCACACAAAAATCAGCTCGAAATGGGTCACAGATCTACTCTAGGAGCTACAATGACAAAACTTCTAGGAAAAAATATTTGTGACCTTTCACTAGGTAAATGTTTTTTAAATAGGACATAAAATATGCACATCATAAAATAAAAAATTGATACTTTGGACTTGGTTATATTTAAAAACTTCTGTTCTTAAAAAAATAATGTTGCCCTGGCCAGTATGGCTCAGTTGGTTGGAGCATCATCCCATACACCAAAAGGATGAGGTCTTGATTCCCAGTCAGGGCACATGCCTAGGTTGCAGGTTTGGTCCCAAGTTGGGGCACGTACGAGAGGCAACCAACCGGTGTTTCCCTCTCACAGCAATGTCCCCCCCCCCCATTCCCCTCTCTCTAAAACCAATAAGCATGTCCTTGGATGAGGATAAAAAAATAAAAAGTAAATTAAAAAATACTCTTAATGAAATGGAAAGAGAAGCCAAAGACTGGAAAATTGCGGGAACAATCTACATCTGATAGGAAACTTGCATCCAGAATGTGTAAAAATATCTTGTATCTCAATAATAAGAACAAACAGTGCAATTTTCAAAAGGGCAATGTTTTAACCTATTTTTCACCAATGAAGATGCACAAATGGCAAGCAAGCCGTTCAACAATAATTGTTATTAGAGAAATGCAAATGAAAACCACAATTAGACACTAGTACATACCAGAAGGGCTACTGTTTTTAAAACCAACAATACTATGCTAGAAAGGGTTGGAACACTTGGGAATCCCAAAGATTATGAGGGGCAAGGAAAACGGTGCGGACCCTTCAGACAAGTTGGGCAGTTTCTTATAAAGTTAAGATAGATTCACCATTTCATCCAGCAATCCCACTCCTGGTTATTTACTCAAGATATAGGAAAGGACAGACCCACCCTAACACCTATACGCACACGTTTATACAGTGTTGGTCACAGATGTCAAAGACCGGAAGTAACCACAGAAATGCCACTCGGTAATAAAAAAGACACAAAGCACCGATTCGGGCAACAGCACGGTTGGGTGTCGGAAGCATCACGCTAAATGAACGAAGTCAGACTCAAAGAGCCGGAGACTGCGTGATTCCATTTCTACAGCGATCTGGGAAGGCAAACTATGCTGACAGGAAGCAGATGGGGGGCTGCAGGACCCAGGGCGTGGGGGTAGAACCGAGTGTAAAGAAGCAGGAAGAGAAGTTCCAGGTGGCCGAGGGGTCCTCTATCACAACTGCGATGGTGCCTACTCGACCATGTGCAGACTTTGGCTCATGAGTGTGTTTGCACAAAGCTGCCGGTTACAAGTTACAAGCACAGACAGCGGATCAGCGCTGGCCAAAGACAGGGGTGGGGGGAGAGGCTGACCTCGGAGGGATGCCAGAGGACCTCTGAGTTGGTGCAAATGTTCTACAACTCAGTGATGGAGTTGATTACATGTCTGTACATACTTAGCAAAACTTACCAAACTCTGTCTACCAAACAGATGAATTCTGCGGTACATAACACTACCTTGCAATAAAGCCAACTTAAAAAAAAATGAATGGAAAATAAATCTATGAACAAACAAGCGCACACGGGAACACAACAGGACAGTGCACAAAAGGTTCAGCAAGGAAAAGCCTGTGACCCCCAAATGTTAAAGGCAGGGTTTGGCCAAAAGGCCATACATAGAAAGAGGTCCTCAGAGGGCAATGACTTGGGAAATGCCAATCCAGGTCCTTCCCCCGAGTGCAACACCCAGGAGCCTGCGACAGAATAGGGAACGTGTTTCAATAGAAGGAACGCCAGACACACCTGTTAAGTATGCCACTGTTTGTTCCACGCGAGGCAGTGTAAATGTGGTAACGAGCCGAGCACCACCCTTGTGCACTAGGAAAAGGAGCCGTGCTCCCCTCCTGCCTGTGCTCAGCCTGAAAGAAAACGTCTCTTCGAAAGGGAAGAGGGGGAGGAGAGGGGAAGGGGATCCTGCCTTCGACTACCACGGACAACTCCGAGTGCCGCGCTGGGAGACGGTAGTGCCAAGTCCTGTGTCTCCGTGAACGGGAGTACATTCCGCGTTTTTGCCCCAGCACTGACAAGTGTAATAAGACTGTAAGTTAATAGTTTTTAAAAGTTAGTTAAGAAATGCCATGTGATGTACCGTATATGAGAAACCCTTTGGGACATATATTATTTTTAGTTACTCTTTTGCATTTAATTTTTATTTTATCCAAGAGGTTACCTGTGGTTGAAACATTGAATTGCAGGATGTCCACAATGTCGAGAAATCTGAACAATTTTACTGATTGATTTTTTTAGGGATCGGAGAGGGCCCCGAGGGCCGCATGTGAGCTGCCGTTTTCCAGCTGTTTGCGGCTGCCTCTCCGGCTCCCGCCCGCAAGTACGCAGCACGGTCCTCTGCCTGTGCACCCCGCCCACCCCTGCTGCCTGCCGGCAATGACTGGCAGCCGCTTCTCTTCACCCCCATACCTCCAGGTGTTCAGGTAAGATGCTTGTTTTGTTGTTTCTTTACCTGTTTCCACTTCAGGTATTACTTGCTTACTTTCTACTATAAAAAGTGAGACGAAGACCTCCCCCACACCCACTCACACACATGCTGCACCTTCCCCCTTCTTCCATTACCAGTAGAACTATTACTCAGACCCGTAGAAATACCGAGTGCGATTCACAGCTCAGCCATGCAGGTAAATGAGTTACGTTTCTGTTCTGATGCAACTTTTTCCTTTCCCACAGCGAATGCTTATCTCGTTCTTCACCTCCTCACCCTCCCTAGCTGAGTGCAAGGCTTCAGCTTCCCCATCTGGATGAGCCTGTCTGCCTGCTGGATTCTAAAGCTGTATTCCTGTTACAGCCTCTCCCGTTCTCTGTCCCTCCATAGAGCTCTGTGCGACTTGACGCTTGACCCTCTTTTAAGTGGCATTGCAGAAGGAGGCGAAGGTAAGCCCGGAGTCCCATTGACCACCGTGGACGGCAGAAGCCTTCCCAGGTTGCTTAGCTGACCGTGCCAGAGAGACACCTGCAGAGGGAGGTCAGGCCAAGTGGCGTTTGAGCACCAGGGCAAATCAGGTGTGTCTTTTAACCCCTGTGAGCCTTCCCAGCAGGCCCTGCCACTCCCGATGCGCTCCGATTCCGTTTCTCTTACAATTGGAAAAAACACCAGTTAACCTGGAACATCAGTTGATATAATGCATGCGAGGAGCAAGGTGAGGGCCCATCCTCACACCTACCTTCACGGCGCTGAAGCAGAGCACGTGGAGCACAGCGGCGACAGCGGCACTCCGGGCCACGCTGGAAACGGCCGACATCACCCCCGAAACAGCTGGAACACAAACATCACAGCCCCTTTCCAGCCTGGCAGTCCCCACGACCAGTTAGCGAACATAAGAGCAGGCTGTGGTGTTCAAACAGGGGTGCCAGCTGAAGGAGCCGAGACTGAGTCTGTGGGGGCAGCCAACGGGCCCTGGGTGGCCATCAGGACAACAAGGAGACCGACCGTTTAACTCAAGATTCGGGAGGAAGGCCTTCAGAAAGAGCCGTGCCCACATCCTGAGAAGGCTGTGCAAATGTGTCAGGGTGGGGTGGGGAGCCCTCTTCGCTACAGCTGCAGCCTGCTGGCCTAGACCCAGACCCTGGGTAGTGATTTCAACAGAAGAAGGGGGAGAGGCAGGGACCGGGATAGTCAGAGACAGAGAGAGAGAGACAGATGGAGAGGAGAGAGATGGAGAGACAGTGACAGGGGACAGAACAAGGGCTCCTGTGGTGTGTGCGTGCATGAGTTGGGGTGGCGCTGTTCGTCACCTGCCACACTCTCGTTGTGCTTCATGAACATTGCATTTCACCCTCACAGCAGCCTTGGGAGATCTGCGTGCTTATTTCCACTCACAGAAGAGTCAGCTTTAAAGTTACGTCACCTGCCAAGTCTCCACGTGAGCATCAGGTGCGCTGTCGTCTGACTCTCAACTGCTAGGCTAAGGGATGGTGTGGGGACACAGGCCACCTGTCTGCCCAGGAACACATAGGACACATATGTGCAATGTCCCATTCACAGGCTCACGTTCACACATACTCTCGGACATGATCAAATGCACACACACACACATTTACATCGGCTCACACCCATTAGCACACACTCAGACACGTGATTTTTTCCAAGCAGTGGTCAGAAGGGCCCCCAACCTATTCCGAAGCTCAGAGATTTTGCTCTTCCCTGTGTCTTCCCTGTGTCTTCACTGAGCAAGGTGGGTCCCTCTCAATCCGGCTGAATGAGTCCCGACAGGCCCACCGTCCACCCAATGGACCCAAACTGGCGCAGTCTCAGTGCTCGGGGCAAAGAAAACCTAACCATCCCAGCTCTCATTCCAGCCCGAGGCTACTCAGCCCTTGTCTGAAGTTTAGACCCCTTTACAGGAAGAGAAGACAAGAAAGCAGGACTTACCAGAACCTCCAAAAAACAGCATGTCGATTTGTTCCAGAAGATAAATGCAGAAGGTGTCAATTTGCGGGAAGAGTCCAAGGAGGGAAATGGCAGGGAAGCAATACAAAAACACTGAAAGGGAACAGACAGAAGTGACCGTGAGTGTGCAGGAGCCGTGCCGAGGTCCCCACTGCATTCCCCCGCACTGCCTGCCGCAGCACACCGCACCCCACCAGGGAAGCCAGGGGACAGTCTGGAGGCCGAGCCAAGAGTGGGCCAGTGGAAGAGCCAGGGAGCTGTTCTGCGGCAGAGGCCCGAGGAAAGGACATCGGCCAGCCCGGGACTGAGCGGAGGTCTCCGAACGCTGAGAGAGCAGACTGGCCTTCGGTGCGCAGCAATGGACGTGGACTTGAGGTGGATGAGGTGGGAGAACTCAGAAAACTCAGACTGGGAAAATGACAGGAACGTGCAAAACCCAAGGATGGCAGTGAGGGTAGCTCTTTCTGCACTGGGAGGGGATGCGACGATCGGAGCCGGGGGCTCCTCGCTTTGTGCATCTGCCCCCTCCAGCACTCGAGCTGCTGAGAGTCTTAAACACCCTAAAGGTCGCCTGGAGATTCAGAGTGCATCCAGACTCCCACGGGGGGGAGCTGGGTGACGGCGAGTAACCGAGAAGCTCCACACACAGACCGTGGGGACCCTGACGGGCCTGTTTCTCAGGTGAGCCAGGCCCCTGGGAGATGAAGGTGGCCCTGCCACGTGCCCAAGCCATAACAATGCAACTGGATGAAACGTCCATGTGCTACAATTCAAAGCTTCACTGAGTTGTCTGAGGACATAAAATGAAACGGAGCTGCATTTTATGGCAGCTTCCCTACGGTTCTCTCTTTCTTGATTCTGTTTACGGTGGGTTTCACAGAATTACACAGAAACTCGCCCTAGTGATGTGGTAACCATCTGTCTTCCTCGCTGTCTCAGTGTATTGTGTAGATTGTCAACGGGGTTTGATACTGGTAATCCTTAATACAACTAAGGAAATTTTATTTGAAACGCAAATGTCTAAACATTGGAACTGTGCCCTAACCCTATACACAAACCACAGCCGGCAGTGGGAATAGGGATGGCGGGGGTGGTTTTGGTTGTTGCTGAAAAATCAGAAATGCACACTTTCCACAGTGAAATTGTAGAACGGAGAGATCTGTGGCTCGTTCTCTGGCCAAGAGCAGGTGGGGAGTGAGCACGGGACAAGTCCCTCTATGACAGCACCAAGGACCGGTTCCAACTCGGCGAGTACCGCATGATGCCACAAATGTCACTACGATAAATGGGCCTTCGCTCAGGACCGAAGTCACGTTGTCAGACACGGTGAGCACGTTGTGACGTCTTCTGTTTCAGGACTTTAACTGCAGTCCCGTGCCACACGATGAAACACTGGTCAACGAAGGACCACATGTAGCCAGGGTGTGGAGTGAGCAAGTGGCAGCTGTCTGGACAGAGCGGGGCAGAAGAAGGTTCACAGTTGTCCACATGGAATGACAATGTAAGAATACACTGGGTTTCAGTCACTCACAACTGTGAACCTCCGTTGGCCCCACGCTGTGCGTCGTAAAAGCTACAGCATGTGTGGAGGATGCACTTCCCGGTCCGAGCAGGCAGTAAGATACAAATATCGATCTGCTAGACATAACTGTACAAAACACAGCTTCTGTTTTCACTTTTTGTGAGTGGCACCCAGAGGCATAAAAGGAAAGCTATAAGAAATACAATTTTAACTCTGCGACGTGATAGTTGTGAGCACCAAAGTGTTAACCCGTGTCATCTCAAGCTAACTGATGAGTATTTCTTCTCTTAACTTTGGGCCTGGAAACCCAGCAAGGAAGACGGGGCACCAGGCGGACTCCTTCGGGCCAGGAGAGAGGTAGAGCGCGGTGCAAGGAGATTCTCCCATCCTCCGTCTCAAGCGCTGCGTGGGCTACAAAACCCACACTGAGATAGAAGAATCATAGGGAAAAATATGGGCGTGAAGGCATTGGAAACCCTTCAGGGTAGCGAAGTAATGGAAACTGTTCGGCAAAACATGGGCACAGAACCTCGAGTCTGGAACGACACGGCTGGAGGCAGAAGGGGAGGTGGGCCCAGATCACAGCAGCCAGGCTGCAGTTCAGTGTGGGGAGGGGGTGGGTGGCGGGGGAGCGGCCAAAGCTTGTGTGGCCTTCCCGGGACGACTGGAAAACTGCACTGGAAGTGGCTGAAATGAGTTTGATCTCTCTTCCCAGAGAAAAAATGAAGAAGGTCCTGGGGTTGCTGGCAACTTCCCCAGTGACTAAAGACTGTTTCTCTCCGCATACAGCTGAACGCGTCTATAACCGTCCCTCCCGTCTCCCCTGCTGCTCCTTTTCCCTGGTAATTACCCAAAATGCAGCAACTTCTGGTATGGTTCTGTTTATTTTCCAGAAAAACGTACAAATAAAAATACTGTAACTTGCTCATTGCTTTGGTCGAATGTGAACAATAACATGCGTTGCTGTACTCGCAGCCTTGAGGTGAGAGCGTGCAGAATTGAAGTACCGTGGGCGTGAAAGCCACACCCACGGGGCTGACAGTAATGCACGTACACCGTGTGTCTCCGACGTACCACAGCTGTACACGAACTCAATGCCGGCACCAACGCTGAGCCCAGAACACAAGCCTTACACACAACGCGGGCACGTGAGGTCTCAGCGTGCGGAGCGGCGCACCCCTCCCAGGAACTGTTTCCCAAACCGCCACTTATCTCGAAGGGTTACGTTATTGAAGCTGCATTATTGTAGGCAGGGGGTCGCGGTCCTAAGGCCGAAAATAAAACAGGAAACCCTCAGATGCAGAGAGGAGCCCAAAAGCCAAGTGACAAAGAACCCCTCCAGTGCACAGCACCTGCTGACAGCTGGTGGCTGTCCCACCTTCCCCTGTCAGGGAAGTCCCTGCCTCCCTGGGTGACCCCTGACACTCCTGGACAGCCGGAAACCAAACCACTTCACGGTCTTTCCCGCAGTGAGCTGTAGCCCACCTACTGTTGGCTGGGACCGGGGTAACCATCTGAAGCCCCCCCCTCCGAGTATCTCTAGCACCCAAGCATTTCTGCCCTGAGGTGGACACCCCAATCCTTTGTCCCCTGCCGGGCCCAGGGTAGCCCATGGGGCCTCAGGACACACTAGCTTTGCCCCCTCCCTTTGAAATACGATGCTCGGAAGACCTCTTGGCTTGGCCACCCAGAGCACAGCTACAAAGCCAGCCTCACTCGTAGGCTTTTGTTGAAGTCACCCAGATGGAAAGCGGTGAAATCTCAGCCCAGAGGTCCTGGTCTCTGTGGCAGCAGAGCAAACGGGTGCTGACTACAAAGGGCTTTCACCGCACCCCGGAAGGAAACGTAGGGAGTTTTCCTTATGGCGAAGGAGAAGGGGACAGAGTGGCTCTAACATACGAGGGACCACAAGAGAAAAGAAATCATGGAAGAATGTTCCCCTCGGTGTTTCCATTTTCTTAACTCACTGGCTAGCCTGGGCAGGGGCCTCATCCCTGCCACTTTCTTCTTGTGCCAGTTTCTGCCCCTAGGTCCTTGCTCGCTGTCCCTGTTCTTTCCTCCGCTCTCTGTTGTCCTGTCTAATCTGACGGTCCCGTCCTGTCTTTCAGACACTCCTGTTCCTGGTTACCTGTGACAGGAGCTTCTCCACCTTCCACTCTCCACGTGACGCATTCAGCACACCCTGGTGGTACTCACTCCCTTACTGCCCCTCGCCCTCGGCCGTCTCCCTGCCTCGGACAGGCTGACAGTGCTGAGCAGACACCAAGGGCAGCATGGGTAACAAGGATCACCAACACGCAGGTAAGGAAGGCATGCGAGGTAGGGACCGGCTATGTCCGCTCAAACTCTGACCCCTTCACTGCCCCTTCTTGGGCTCAGCAGCAGGAGGGGTGAGCTAGCTCAGGAGAAGGTAAAAGTGATCGGAAGTCTTTCTTGGTGTGTGTGTGTGTGTCTGTCTGTCTGTTCCAACCAACAGAACTTCAGACCTACCCTAACCCTAAACCTAAGAATCCTTATTTGGGGCACGTACAGGAGGCTACTGATTGATGTTTCTCTCTCTCTCTCCTCCCTCTAAAATCAAAAAACATATATCCTTGGGTGAAGACTAAATAAATAAATGAAATGTAATAATAAAGTGCAAAGTATCAGGCAGAGTAGAAGTAAATATTCTTTGCAAGGGGGCACTGCCTGGGAATCTAATCTCAGGGACAGTTCCCATGTCTTTCCAACACATTTCTGTGTCCTGTTTGAGCTCAGAGAGTCTCTGAAACCTGTGCCTAACCCTCTGGTATTGAGGACTGCTCATTACCTGATGTAATAGTGAGGTGCTGAGGATGCTGACAAAGGTGGGTTTGGATGGGCTGGGTGGAAGGTGGGGGTAAATATTTTGCCATCAACACAGCAAGAATGGGGAGCTAGTACTTGGGAAGGAGAAGCAGAGGGTGGAGTGTCCAGTACAGTTTTCATGGAGCAGGAACTCAAAGAGCACTTACACCACATCTGGGCCCTCCCATCCCATGGAGGGACTCAGGGAGCTGCCATGGGGGTTGGGGAAGATGGACACGGGACCTACAGCTCTCCCAGTCTCCTCTGGGCAAGACATCCGGTGGGCAGGCCCTGGGCCCAGGGGCTGGTCTCTGTGGGAGCTGTCCCGTATCGGATCTGTTGGTCCATGTGAACCCAGTTGGCGTGTGTGTGACTCTCTGGCTGTCGTCAAAAGAATCCCCAGAGCTGCAGGCTGATAGTGAGTGGCCTCTTTGCGTACTAACGACAAGGACAGCTAACCCCACAGCACTGTGCTATGTGTTTAAATATACTCACTCAGCTATGACTTGTGACACCCTCCGAAGTGGGTGCTATTTGCATCCGCTCATTACAGTTGCATTTTGCTCCGGGTCATGCAGCCAGTGCAGTGGCAGGGCTGGGAGGCAGACAGCCAGCCATCTGGTGCGAGGCCGGACTCTGACCGCTCCAGAGTACGGGGCCCACATGTAAACGCGGCACTTGACATCAAACTCGGCCTTGTGGCCAGCCAAGGGTAGCAGCGAAAGGCTGGGTGCCCAGCCTGTCCAGGATCTACCTGGACTGAGAACCACGCCCACTCAGGTGTTACTGAGTGTCTGTCCCGTGTGGGCGGGGCCGTGGCTGCCACCCAGAGGGCAAAACCACCCCGGCCCTGGGAAGCCCCACTGATGCCCCTCAGCAGCCAGTTTTCAGAGGTTATGGTGCCGTGACTTCTTGGTCATGGATGTCAAAACCCTTTAGAATAATCCCGGGCTAGATGCCCTGTGGCTCCAATACCCAGGCTGTCTCCTGATGCTGAGCAAACCAAGAAGGAAACGTGCATCTCTCCACCCAGCACCCAAGCAGGGCAGTTTCTCCAGTTAGGGCTTCAGAAGATAAGGTGAGGACAGAGCCTCTCCCTCTACGCTCCTGCCCAGATTCCCCAAATGAACTCACCTATCAGGAGGTCCCTGGCTGACTGCAGCGACCCCGCGGAGAAGAGCTGCAGGCCGTACATGGCGTACGTGGCGGGGCGCCGGGCTGCGGCCCCCGCGTCGAGAAGCAGAATAAGGCCACACAGCACACAGAAGTAGATTGGCCTGCTGTACGTAATGATTTGGTTGTGTCCCTAGGAAACAAACACAGTCTCTGAATGGTACCTTCTATTTTGGTTAAATGACAAAATCCCCTTAGCCAATAATTTATACCACATAGGACAGCTTACAGCATAGAACTCATTCTCTCCCTCCCCTACCATAATTCACACACATGAAATACCAGGAAAAGAAAAGAAACGGATGCTTATTCCGTCAAATAAAAATGAGAATATCAAACTCTCAGACTCAACAAATGTACTTAAAATTTTCATTACCACCTTGGATATGATCTAGGTCTAATTCAATGCTTCCCTAGCAGCGAAACTCCCATTGCATGATTTATTTCACACGCAATTTAAACCATTATTTGTTCCACATGGTCTAAATTGAGCTTCACTGTTAATAAGAAACAGAACTGCACCCTGGCTGGTGTAGCTCAGTAGATTGAGCGTGGACCTGCAAACCAAGGGGTTGCTGGTTTGATTCCCAGTCAGGACACATGCCTGGGTTGCGGGCCAGGTCTCCAGTAGGGGGCGCATGAGAGGCAACCACACACTGACATTTCTCTCCCTCCCTTTCCTTATCTCTAAAAGTAAATAAATAAATAAATCTTAAAAAAAGAAAAAGGAAATAGAATTGTAAGTTATGTGCTTCCATTTCCTTATGGCTTGGTGCAAGTTATAACTGCAGAGGCCGCAGGAAATGTCCTTGTGTGCCATGGTGGAATAACACCATTTTTAAAAGCTTGCTATTTATATACTTTCCTCTGAGGAGGCTCCAATACTTAACACCTCTTATCTTAGTCCTCAAAATATTATGAGAAGTAGAAACAGTTTTTATTTTTCTTCTTGGAAGGACAGAAAAATTAAGAAGGTGAAGGATTAGCCAAAGAACATATATGCATGGCATAAGGTCGCAGACAACAGTGTGGTGAAGGCTAGAGGGGAAGGGGCGGGGACAGGGTGGAGGTGGGCACAGGGGGCGGGGGGGTGGAAATCAGGACATCTGTAATAGTGTCAGAAATAAAGTTACAAAACAGATATGACATCGACTTTCCAGGGCGAAAGCCAAGGAAGAACTTACATCTCAAGATTCAATGCATAATATACGAGGTTAAAAAAAATATATGTGAGTTCGGGGGAAAATGTCCTTTGCATCCATAAACTACTTGGAGTATAAAAAAGTAGAGATTGAAGTGATAAGGCTTCAGATGTGAGTTTTTAGTCACTGCCTTGAACATGTTATATTTAGAAAGGCAATTTAAATCGCCATCAGTTCTATAATAGAAACAGCCCTATTCTGAGACCGTCTTTTAATAGGAAGGAAACAGGCTGCCCGTGGGGGCTGGCGATGCTTGGCCCCAAGTCCAGGCTCAGTCTTCAAGGAATATTTGCACTCTTATGAAATTTCCTTTTGAATCCAACTAGGTCATAGATTAATGGGTATGGGAATACTTTCTCTGCATTAAAAAATTGAAACTAAAGCCCAAGTTAAATTTTAATGCATTTCTTATCAAGTGACTAGCAAAGTAAATTGGTTGGTTCAGAGAGCTATTCAGTATACAAATACACAAGCACGTGAGACATTTCCTCAAACTGACACAGTTTAAAAAGCATAATTAAACAGCTATCTCCTGCATGTCCCGATCCTTCCTTTTACTAAAAGGTTAAAAATGGACTTTCTAGGAGCTGAAAGAAAGTCTCTGGCCTTGAACAAGTTTTAGATATCATCTTGGATCTGCCAAGTCACACTTTATTTATTGGGTGTGAGAATGCTTTCCTCGTACTTGTAATTTATGAGACAAAACCTTAGGCTCCCTGAGAAAGAGTCTGCCCTCGCCACACTCACCTCCTCTCACTTCCCGTATACACTCAGGGTCCCCAAACAATTCTAGGAGTATTGTTAATACATGCCATGTAAGTCACCTTTGTCTGCCTTGGTTCCTAAGGATACCTACTAATAAAATTTCCCTGTTCTTCAGTTCTCTCCTTCACAGATGAATCAATCATCAAGAGCCCCCAGGACTGATTTATTTTTCAATAGAAAAATTCCACTCGCTCCTCCAGGTGAAGTCTGATCATAATCTTTTTTTTTAAATTCTCACCCGAGGATATGTTTATTGATTTTAGAGAGAATGGAAGGAAAAGAGAGAAGAGACATCAATGGGAGAGAGAAACATCGATTGGTTGCCTCCGGCACGTGCCCCAACCAGTGATGGAACCCACAACCTAGGCACGTGTCCTGACTCGGAATTGAAGCCACAACATTTTGGTGTATTTTGGACAATGCTCCAACCAACTGAGTAACCAATCAGAATCTTTTAAAACTTATCCAACTATTTCCCATTTGTTTTTAACCTTAAAGTACACTGGGAAGCACCACCAATTTCAGCTGAGGGGACCTCACCCAGGTGACGCGAACTGATTCACAGTCCAGGCTGGGGGACGTGAGAGAATCTATGCAAACCTCCTGGGACGCCCCCTGTGGAGAGCGGAGGGCCATGTGGCTGAGGGGCCAGGCCCTTCTCATCACAACAGAGTGGGCTGGTCAAATGCTTCAGGTTTGTTAAGAAAATAAATAAATAAAAGGTTTTTATTATCAGGAGACAGGGTGCCTGTTGTACAGCTGAGCCTCAGAGGCGACTGCTGGGCGCTGTCCACCCCCGGTCACAAGTCCCCACCTGTGTCAGGTGGCCTCCCTGCTTCCTCAGTGCACAGGGTACCCAAGAGCTGCCTGATACCGAGCGAGTGTGCACATGTTCACAGCCAGCCGCCGTCCCGGGTCTGGCTACTTCAGACAGGGGATATGAAATAGCCCACACTTACCCAGCCTCACCCGAGTTCTGCCTTCTTTGAATGGATTCACACGCCTAATCCTCAGTACATGTTAAGAACGATATATTTTTGTTCTCATTTTGTCAAGAGTAAACTGAGGCATAAGGGTTAAGAAATTTGCCCACAGACAGAAGAATATAACAGAGCAAGGATTTGGACCCAGCCCCTGGCCCCTGGCCGCTACGTACTGGCTCCCAGCAACCCCCAGGGAGAAGACTGCATTTGGAACTGGATCCTTCCAGGCCCGGGGGCTCAGCCTGACTTCACAAACCTCATTCAAGCTCACCATTCTGGAAACACGTAACGTGAGTGTTACTCAGGCAAAGCAAGTACGGAGTGTGGGGGAAGCAGCAGCAACAGCTTCGGGGTGTTGGTTTTTCCTAAAAGGATTCTGGAGGGTCCCAGGCTCTGTCCATCCCCCTTGTGACACAACGTTTGCCTCCACTGAACGCTCACCACTGTACTAAGGGATTGCTCTGTTTATAGTTTCTTCTGACGGTTTAGGTTAGTTTATTTCAGTGTCATTTCTTGATGGCTGTTGATGAGTTCACCTGTTTGGAGCCACCCTGAACGCTTTCCATGGTACACTTCAGGTCCCCTGGAATATGGAATAAAAGGAAGAAGGTGGGCACCCTCTGCCCAACGGAGAGCTGAACTCCAGTAAGTCCTTAGCCTGTAATTATTCTATGACCCCCATGTGGTGTACATCAAAAAGGCCACAACAGTTTGGAGGACGCAATATTGGTGATAAGCAGCAACCAAAAGGTTAAGTAATTAATAAAAGGTGACGTTAAGATGCTACTTCCAAATTTCAATAGGGTACAAATTCGATAAGCTAGTTTAAAAACTGAAAAGACACAGGCAAATGAGTTTGTCTAAGCTTAGTTTATAATTTAATCCTGCAGAATGATTTCTTTTAGGTCCAACTCCCTGATCTTCAGGGGTGTGTGCCCTGACAAGCAGGCGGGTGCAGGTGCCCAGCCGTAGGGCAGCGAAATGGACATCAAAGGGTTTCTCAGAGCACTGGCCGAGCACAGTCCAGTCTGCCCACACCCATTTCACAGCCGTCGCTTCCGCAGCATCTCCCTCGCTGCAGTGTCAGGCATGGGGAGGTGGTGACTGAGGTTCTGCCGTTGTTAATGGTAGAAAGGCAGCCCATGAGCATTAACAGACACCCTGGAATGGCCACGCTTTGAAGAGTACTTTTTTGAGCCAAGCAAATACACAACTAAACAGGTAAGCACTGTTTAACTTTCAGACCCACTAAAACTAAGTCGACCACTTCATTTCTAGCACCGAGGGTAGAGCAACTGTTTTACATCACTCGTGAGCATTCTTCTGACGAACACTACCTCACTGAGGGGGTCAAGGCCAACACCAACACTATTAAGTCCTGTGCACGGCTCTACCCTCAATGCGATGTGATGAGAAGGCCCTTGACCCCTGCGGTCTTCCTCCCGGAAATCCACAACCCCAGACTGATCATGCTGTAAACGTCAGACAAGCCCCAGCAGAGGGACAGTCTACAGAGTCCCTGCCTGAGACTCTTCAAAGCTGTCAAGGTCACTGAAAACGAGGCAAAGCTGAGAAACAGCCCCGTGGAGCCCAAGGAGGTCATGTGGCATCCTGGGTGGAATCCCGGAACAGAACAACATTAGGTAAAACTAAGAAATCGGAGT
Source organism: Macrotus californicus (assembly GCA_007922815.1). Lineage (NCBI taxonomy): Eukaryota > Metazoa > Chordata > Mammalia > Chiroptera > Phyllostomidae > Macrotus > Macrotus californicus. Next base: position 28,884 of record VMDR010003643.1, read on the forward strand.
GAAATGGCCTTGACTTAACAATGACGGCCAGCATGGGCTCACTAGCTGCGGCAAATGGAACACACCACTGAAAGAGGTCAGTGCTAGGGGACCGGGCACGGGTACACGGGGGCGCCCTGCGCCGTCTCCCTACCACTCTGTAGACCTAAAGCCATTCTGAAATAAAACACTTAGTCACAAAGACTATTCCCAGTGACTTTTACATAGCCCGGTGTGGCGCCAGATGTACCGCAGCCACAGGCATTGCACTGTGTGGGGGGACAGGATAACTCCGCAGAGCGAAGATGGGGGGAGGGGAATATCCCCGGAGGACGTGGTAGACTCCAGGCCCTGCGCAGGGCACAGCACACACTGTCCAAGTCACTCTTCGCGGCCCCACTGAGGTTGTCACTATTATCCACATCTCGTTCAGTCTCCTTACATCCTGTTTTGCTATTTCCTCTTCCGCAGATGAAAAACCTTAGAGACGGGGAAGGAACTTGCCCAAGGTCCCGGAGTTGGTGTGAGGCGGGATTCCAATCCCAACACCTGCATGCTTCCCATTACCCCAGTGTCTCTCCTGTGGGCTCTGTGTTGGCCTCTGCTGGCAAAACCTGGGGTGTTAGTGCAGATTCCCAGGTGCCACCCCAGTGCACAGACTCCAAGGTCCTGTGGGTGCGGGACACAGCCCCCACTCCGTCTCCGTGCAGGGCCTCCCAGATCTCTGCTGCCTTGAAGACCTCCTCCTGCATCTTGCTTTCGGGGTTTTGCTCAGTGGTTACTGCTGGTTAGACCTGTGTGTGAACCTGTGTGAGCAAAGCACAGCCTCCTGGCCCTGGACTCCATCATCCATCTTGGATCCCCCAGTTGCTTCCAGAACCCACCCGGTGCTCAGTTTTTTAAGCCTCTAGAGCATTTTATTTCTACAATCAGATGCACTTCTTTCAGGCTCAGAGTCCCTTGTGCCATATCCATGAGCCTGTTGTTACTAATTGTCCATCGATATTGGAAATATAGAGTGTTACAATTTTTATTTTTATTGTGTTATTTTCTGGTTTCAACAACTTGCTCAAAATGTGCCACCTCTGTGCTTCTGGACGTAAACAAAGCAGAAAAGCCCGTCGACCTCTCTAAGAGCAAGAATCGCCTGACTTTATTCATACCTCTCCCCCCGAATGTGCAAAGTAACGTGTCTGAGAACCCTAAGGCTCCTGTTGGTTCCCTCGACAGCCCTGAGGCCCGACGCCAAGCTGGGCTGGCGAGGGCGGTGGGCTGGGGCACCGCCTCTGCCCAGACCTGGCTCTTTCTCTCAACCACCGCCTTCCTGAGGTCGTGTCATCTGTGAGCTGGGGACAGCAAACCAGCCTTCTCAAAGCCTGCGTGACTCCATCCAGCCACGGGAGGAAATACTTTATGGCTGCCATGCCTTCCTTCCTCTCTGGAGCTGTCTGAGAAGCGCCACCGCGGCCGGGGACTTGTCCACTGAGAAGTCTGTGTGAGTGGCTACCCTACGCATCGTCAAGGGCTGACAAGGGCCCCCCGCCACCGTGAGAGAGGCCATCTCTTACGGTCTCGCAGTGACATGCTCATGCAGATGGAGGAAGAGCGACCTGACTTGGCCTCCAGGCACCAGGGCGACATGCACACTCCGACACTCCGACACCCACGCGAGTGGTGCAGCAGGTGCCGCCTACGGACGTGCCGAACCCACAGGTGCTGCAGCTGCCCTCAACACCCACCTTTGCTGGCATCCTCTGCCTTCTCCTGAAAATACACCTGGGAAGTGAACATTTCTAGCATCCACCCCTCCCCCAGTCACCCGAAAAACAGTGATGCTGAGGTGCCACACGGACACGGGAGGACGGTGAGCCCTGCCCGGGTGGGCTTGAACAAAACCTTCCGGAGCCTCCACTGCTCCTCGGAGCGCCTAACCCAGATTTCGACGGTAATCACAACAACCCATCTCGGCCCCCTAATTATGCTGCTTCTGCTCGTCCTCACGGTCAGACTCTGGGATACAGACAACGCATTCTCTGCACACCAGTTACGGGAACGGAGGGATTTAACAAGACAGCAGCGTGCGTCGCGTGATCATCCAATTATAAGCTTTTCTTAATTACTGTGAACTAAACATGAGCTAACACAGATTTAAAAGCAGTCCTAAATCCTGACTGTGAATTTTTCAAAAGCACAATAGGGGGAAGATCCAGCTTTATTTCACTAGAAGCATTTACGGGGGGCCCACAGGACCTCCCACAACAAAGGGAAGGAGGCTCCTCAAAGAGCTGGGCGGTCCAGCAGGCAGTGATCTCAGTGCAAAGGCATGTGGCCGGGTGCCCGGCGGGGACAGTGCTGGACCCTGTCTTACAGCACCCCGCAGGGCAGGGAGCAGCCGGGTCAGTGGAAACGGGGCAGGCTTCAGAACTCATCCATGGGAAAATGTCCCAGCACCACGGATTGGTGCTGCTGAGCCCAGAGTCTTGGTTATAAAGTGGCCCAGGTATGTGGATGACAGGTAATGACACACTGAAAACGTGAAATAGGAAGAGAATGTCCAGAGAATGATTGGCACCCTTGCAACCCACATGACTGACAATGGCAGCTACCACTTACTAAGCCCTTTCTACGTGCCAGGTGCTGTTTTGAGTCCGTGACACGGATTATTCAGCCCCCACAGGCACTTCGTTTCCTAATTTATGCACAGGCCTGGGGATGCCCCTCTCACTCAGCACCCAGCATTCTGAGGAGGGCCCTGGAGACAAATGTGGGTGCCGTGAGGGCCGAGTCTGCAGCTTTGCCCACCAGAGGGACCCAAAAAACCCTCCACATGCTCTCCACGCCCCGCCCTGTACATGCCCACAGGGCTGTCCACACCAGGCTCTCAGATCCAGCCTGAACTCGCCCACCAGGCACTGACATTTCTACTTGATGTTGCTATTTATATACCAACATTTCCATATATTGATACACATGTTGCCTTTTGAGTAGACCCTGGCCACTCCCCCATCTCCAGCACAAGCAGACGAGACCAGCGGCTGGTCAGCCTGGACACTCACGTGTATCGGCGAGGCAGGGTCAGGCTGCACGCTCTAGAACACAAATCAGAAGTCTGGGTCACCATCTCCTGCTTTCAAGGACACACTAGGGATGGAAAGAATTAGAGGCGGCCTTGCCTTGAGCAGGGAGTACTGGCAGCCGGCCATGACGAGGCAGAAGAGGAGCACCCACAGGTCCTTGCAGAAGCCTCGGTTCAGCGTCACGAAGCCCAGCAGGGACACCAGCACAATGAGCGAGACTGCCAGCACGTTCTCCTTGACATCCTCGGTTCTGTGGGACGCAAACACACGCACACAAAGGCAGTGAGGGCGGTGCGTTTCTGCGCAGACAGAACCCGGCGTGCCTCCAGAAAGACAGACAGTGACAGCCGAGCAGTTACGGCGGCCCGCCTTTACCTTCAGTGACCAGCCTCGAAGGTTTGTTTTTCTTTCCTCACTCCCATGCTTTACACACAAAATTTTAACCCCAGATTTCTGTTACTGAAGCAAGTGAAATGTAACCCCACGGGGTCCCCTCGGACACTGAAGGGGGTTTCCTGGGAGAAAGAGGTTAATTCTTCCGTCCACCACAGTGAGATGCATTTCAGGTAGAGCGTCACTGGCTCCTTTAAGTGGGGGAGGGCGCGTGAACACCTGGCCAACACCGATTTTTGCTTCCACGTACACTCTCCAGGGCCAGGTCTCAGCCTGGTTTCAGGAACCGGGAGAACTGAGGCCGGAAGGCTGCTGGTGCAGTCTTCTGATGGGGGTGCACCACGTCCACAGTCCCACTGGCTGCTTTTCTTCCGGGGGCTCGGAAATGGAGGGGTGGGGTCAAGAGTGGGGCTCTCCAGGGGTGGGGTGCTGTCAGAGGGCTTGTGGGGGGACAACTGAGGGGGGTTTAGGGTGTTGACATGAGGGGCCTGAGGGCCGGACCGCAGAGCCTGAGGAGGTCGGGAGGCCACGGGACAGGCGGGGCCCAGGAGGGTGCACAGAGGCGAGACTCTGCTCTCAGAGGCAGAAGGCGTCTGTGGGAGGACAAGGGGGCAGGAGGAGCTATGGGAGCTAATGGGTGCGATGGAGCGAGACATGGCAGCGTGGACCACAGGTCGGGGGTGTGGACGGGTCATTCACAGGAGTTCTCAGTGTATTTGTTACCACACCTATATGTTAAATGTCTACTGATTTTAGAGAAAGAGGGAGAGGCAGAGAGGGAAACATCAATGTGAGAGAGAAACATTAACTGGTTGCCTCCCACATGTGCCCCGACCTGGGATCGAACCTGCAACCTTTTGGTGCACAGGTACAGGGACGATGCTCCCAACCCACCGAGCCACACTGGCTCCTCGCCAATTTCTGTGCATGTGCCATGAGTCTCTCCCAGTAAGTAAGGTCATTTATAGACAGGGACAGTTGGCGACTTCATTCTTGGCACGTAGGCACTCCTGAACATTTTCTAAAATTAACAGACTTTATTTTTTTAGCTCAGTTTTAGATTCATAGCGAAATTCAAGAGCAAGTGCAACAGGTTTCCAGATAGCCTTCCCCCAACACACACCACCTTCCCCACCATCAAAATCAGCTACTCCAAATCTCAATAATTCCTTTTTAAAAGAAAAAATAATAATATTTCAAAATCTACCTCATCTATCTGGGATTATTTTAGTTAAGTATGGCACGTTCATCTTAAGTGTGTGTCCCTCAGGTGACAAAGTGCTGTTAGAAAAGCCATTGTAACTCCGTTCCTTGACTTGTGGGTCCTGGAATTTACTCTTGTAATTTTGCACGACTATAGTTTTTAGCACGCGATCACACCATGTAAGACATCGCAGTGACAAGCAGTCACTGGGGAACCAACTCCGGCAAGGCAGGCAGCCAGCCTTCCCCCGCTCCACGGGCTGGCACGTAACTGCAGTGTTTGCTGATGACAGCGTGAGTAGCAGCATCGTCAAATTTTCAAGGCAGCAATCCAGTCAAAATTAGACAGCCCTGTGCTTCGCATCTCTCCAGGTGGGGGGTGGAAATGGAAAGCCCCCTCCCTGTCACCGTCGCACTGTGACCAACCTGATGCTCCCTCCACCCTTCCCGCCCAGGAAGCACATCCCCAGCCCGGAGACATGCTCATTGATACTAGAGAGGGGGAGGGAGGGAAACATGGGTTGGTCCTCTCATACGTACCCCGACCAGGGCCCAAACCCACAACCTGGGTATGTGCCCGGATCAGGGATCGAACCCGCAACCTTTTGGTGTACAGGACACTCCAACCAAACGGGCTGCCCAGCCAGGGCATCCAACCCACAGCATTTTATCTTCAGGAACACGGTAAGAGGAGAGGAGGAACAACAACGTTGAAAGAGAAGATGACCACTCCACGCGGCGTGCATCAGACAGGGGCGGGAGCAGCACCAGAGCTGTCAAAGGGCATGCTGGAGGTCACTCCGCTTCCCGTTCCCACCCTGCCATGCTCACGCCCCGTCAGGCCAGGCCCCATGCCACGTGGGGGAGCAGGCCAGTGCACGGCGCTGTCCCCAGAGCTGACGGCAAGTCCACCCATGGACCTAATTCTCCCATCTCCCATTCTAACCCCCAGCTGTGAGGCTCTCACGGCTTCCACTTCAAGGAGGCAAGGGGGTGGCACTGCGGCAGCCGCCCTTGGCCGGCACGCACCTGCCCACATCGCCACCCCCACTGCGTTCTCCACCGCTCACCTGGGGCTCAGGGACTCACCGGTCCAGCAACGCCAGCAAGGCGAGGCGGTCGTACCAGACTTTAATCCACTTGCCGGGGAAAATGATGAACTTGTAGAACTGCTCTCGGCTGAACTTCCCTTGTGCCGAAGAACTCGAGGAGTCTTCCAGATCCTGGCTCAGATGCTGCGAGACACCAACAGGCAGAACAGAGAGAGGGTCTCCCACCGATACAGCGCTGTCACAAACGTACCTCGTCACTTGGAAGTACGAAAAGTGCATGTCCCAACTCTGACACACAAACCAACGCGACTCGTGAAGACAGTGCTCGGAGAAGATCGACGGAAGGGCTCGCTCTTCCCAGCACCCTCTGCTCCCATGGTGTCACACCACAGGATGGTGCCACTTCTCACACCAAGATGCTAGGTCATTAAGGCCAAAAACTACAGCGAAAGGAACTCTGAGGAACGATCAGAGCTCAACAAAAGATCCTAAATGACTTTGCTTGTGAAAGGCATGTTACTTAATGTAATGTTGAGATAAACATTCAAGTTTTATTAAGAGTAGGAAGATTTTTATGGCCAACCTGTAGGCCACTGGCGAGGCCTGATATCAGAAAAACTGAAATATTGATAGAAAAAACTCGAAACCAGTAAAACAGAAAGAGGTGAGGGAACGTAGGCCCAGGTTTAAAATGTTTTAACCCCGAACTCGCCTGTGATTGGCTCTCACCCAGTGGTGGCTTCGTTGACCTGACAAACGCTTCATGCGTGACTTGAGAGCCTGGCACGAGCCGGGGACAGGAAGCAAGGAGAAGCGGGTGGGCTCGGTGCCTGGCATACCACTGCCTGTATGACAACGTCCCGGAGATGTCATCACAGCCACGCAGGCTCCAAGCCGCTGACAGCAGGCTAGGCCCAGCGCTGTGCTTCCTGAAGGAGAGCTGGCTCCATGCCAGGAGAGCCCAGGGGACAGGGACCTCACCGAGGCCGAGGGGCCACTGAGCGGAGGGGCGGGGAGGACGGAGCAGGGGAAGGGAAACGTAAGAGGGAGAAACCCAAACTTACCTGTTCTGACACCTGACACCCTATCCAAAACTGAAGTACAGTCATTAAAACAGCCTGTATGGCATTTCCAGAGATTATACCTGCAATTAAGTATCAATTAATATGTACCTCATTTATTCATTATCAATGAGGAGTAAAATATTTCATATTGCCTAATTTCTCAGAACACCAAATATTACCCTCTTTAACCCTAACATATTTAATAGTGACCTCTGTCACACTGTCTTCCAAAAGCAGGCTATAAAACACGGTCCACGGCGCGCCCTTGAATGAGCCGTTCCTGTCGGGCTCAGGATGCTCCATCTTCGTCCTGAGAGCCGGGGACTCCGGGGTTACTTCCGCTGAGTAACACAAGGTACCGTGCTTTTTAAAAATACACTTTTATTAGATACTGAGTCGATGCAAATGCATGCCTTTGAAATGTGTGTGAGGTGTAAGAACACCAACTCAGTGACTGTCTGGGTGGCCGTCACCCGGCACACAGAAGACAGCGTCACCATCAGCAGAGCAGCGACCTGTGGGCCACTCCTCTGCTGTCCTCTTCAGAGGCCACAGCTGTCCTTGGCCTGTGTCTGTCACTCCCTTTCCGTCGTTATTACTAGGCTTCCATCCAAAGCTTCTGCATTGTTCAGCTTTATGATTTTGAACTTCACAGGCATGAAGTCACACCATATGTACCCTTTCAACACTTGCTTTTTGCTGCTTTCCCTCCAGGCTGCAGTATGTTCCCGAGACTCGCACACGCTGTTTTGTAGCTGCAAAACCCACTTTCCTGGTTGTGTAATATTCTATTACACAGCTATGCCATATTTACTTATCCATTTTACTGTTGAATATTTAGGGGCATCTTGCTTTTTCTTCTCCTTTTTTTTTTTAATTTTGCTATCACATGGCTATGAACATTCTTGAACATGTTTCCTGGCACTCATGTGCGAGAATTTCTTTAGAACAAGACAGCCACGGATGGAGCCGCTGGGAACACCAGCGCCCCGCTGTGCCAGAGGCTCGACTTCACGAGGAAACACACTGTTTTTCTTTTCCAGGGAAGGCACACGTTGGCCCCAAAGGGAATTACTGGGTATGGAAATGTCTAATTTATTAGAAAACACTTTAGAAAAATAAGTTTTCTGGAGTGCTTCTATCAGCTTACGCTCACCCGGATCGTGGAGGTGCCGTGGGGCCCCCCGGCCTCACCGCATTCAGCAGTGTCGGTGATTTGAACGTTTGCTAGTCTGGTAAATATGAAGGGATAGTTCAGTTTTATTCTAATTTGCATTTCCTGCACTATTAGTGAAGCTGAGCATCTTAGTCCAGTTTTCGTTTTTCTTTAGGAAATCATTTGCCCTTTTCTCTCGGGTCCCTGTTTGTCTTTCCTCGGTCTCCACGTGAGATGTGAGTACACACTTATGCCTGTGTAGGCACACTCTGTTGTCTGCCGGGAACTTGGAGGCAATTCTATCCTGGTGGCGTCTCAGACTACACTCTTTGTCTGAGGTGTGTGGCCCATCCCTGCCTCGTAGATAAGGGCTGCAAACCCACGTGGAAGTTACGTGGTGGTTAGCGGGTCTTAGGAGAGACTTCTGCCCCCTTACCCAACACAGAGACCGAGGAGACGGTCCTCCGTGCAGGGCCCTGCGTGGGTGGGGCTCGTGATGGCAGAGAGGGTTTAGCTGATCCCGACAGAAGGGTGCTGCTCCTTGGGGTCCCAGCTTAAGCGCTACACTTCCTACGTTGTGGTTTGTCTCCTGTCCTAATAGAAAAAGAAGTGGGCAGACCTCCTGGGGCCTCCCCCCTCGCAGGGGAACTATTCAATGCACACAATTTTCCCTGTATCAGAGGAAACACAAGTTTCTCAGAAAAACCTGCATTCCACAGGGCCCCCCACACACTACGGCTTGTAGGGGAAACTAGTACAGGTGTCTGAGGTGGGCGCTGGGCCCATGGGAGTGCACAGAGGTCAGAAAAGATCGGTGAACCCAAGGACACTGGAGGAAAGGAGGAGGCTACAGACTGCCTGGTCCCCAAAGAGGGGGGCTGACGGCAGGGTCTGCAGCCGCCAGACTGCAAGCTGAGTGGACAGGGGCAACCACCCCTCTGCGGGTGCCACACAGCACCCAGGGACCAGGCTAACCCAAGGCTCGGCCACGAGAGGGCACCCTCCCACCTCTCCCAGCTGCCCCTGAAACCCAGGACTGGCAGGTGAGACTGAATACAAGGAAGGGAAGAAATAACCCTAAAAACGGACTCTTTGAATTAACCGAATGCTTTTTCCCACCGAAACCCTTCCAGCCCGAAAGGGCTGAGTTACGCCCTCACTGGCACTTTGAAGTCCTGCCACCCAGCTCCCACCGAGTCAGCGGGAATCAGGACTCCGAGCAACATGCGACCCCTCGGATGAGAAGACGACCTTTTACCCTCGCGTGTGACCAATCACCCATGCACTGGGCTATCGAGTGTATTTTGGGAAGTTCTGGTTAAGCAACCATAAAAACAGATTAAAACTCTATTATTTTTTTCACAAGTAAGACTCTGTAGAAGAAATGAAGACATTGCCAGGAGGAAGGTAAACACGGCTATCAAGAAACTTGAACTAGCTGGGCAGTAGCCCATTGTGGCCTCCCCGCCAGGGCTGTGACCACTAAAACCCACCTTTCTCCGGGGACCAGCCCACGTCCCTTCTAAGGAGCCTGCCCTTGCTCTGTCTGCAAAGGCCCAGGACGGAATTTGCAGCTTTGACTCAGGTCTGGCTGCGTCTCACCATCCACGTCACCCTTTGATCTGAGTCCTTGGGCTGCCTCTCCCGGGGTCTCATTAAAGGTGTGCCAGGTGAAGAAACATTAGTGAGTTCTCTCCCCTTGTTGATCACGTCATTTCCTCCAAAGACAAAGTGTCTCGGGTCAAACATTCATCTTTAAGAATCTCTGATTGCTTAATAGCTAAGACCATAATACATCAATACACATCCAGGTCTTTTCTGAACCACGGGGAAAAGAAATTCACATCCTCACCAAGCGCTGTGGGATTTATACACCCAGTAAACAAAGACCCATGTCAAGGACCTCGTGCATTTGGAAGGGCAAGTAAGACAGGGGCTAGCCTGTCAGCACCAACGGAAGGGGATCTGCTACCTAAGTGGATTCTTTTCACGTCCCTTCAGGAGACTACCGTGCAGCGACATATCCACAGCCCAGGGCCATCTCATGCAGGGCGAACCCCGACTAATGCTGTTGGGCAGTCCAGCCTGGAGACAGGTGACAAGGGCCCTGCTTCTGGAACGCCCACAAGCAGTGACACTGGCACGTACCCGTGGGGTCTCTGGCTGGGTCCTCCGTGCCACCATGAGCAACAGCTGCTGCTGGAGTGCGCTGACCGCAGGGTCCCCGGAGGAAGGGTCCGGGCTCCCAGAAGTAGTGGTGCTGGAGGAGCTGAGTTGTACGTCCCTGAGGATGGGCAAGACAGAAGCTCTGGTTACCTGGCAGTATGGAAGGCATCTGTTTATTAGACGCAGCACGGACACTGGAGGTCCCCAGCGCGGGTGGGAAAAGCAGGTAGGTAGGTGTGGGACATGGCATGTGCAGAGCCACCGTCTGGCAGAAGGGCACACTTTCCAGTCCTCCAGGCTGTGCGGGGCGCATGTGCCATGGGGTGGGCAGGTAGAAGTCTGGTGCTGTAGCGGTGATAGTCTTAATTTCTGTATCTCTAAGGGACGGGGTGGGGGGTGGCAGCAAGTCTCCAGAGTTGTGTTTTACAATGACAATGAACAGTGGGCTGGATAATCCCCACGACACCCATGAGGAAGAAAAAGTGGTCATCCAACACCTCTGCTACCTCCTCTGACCCCCTAGGACCCCCCATAAGTCCTCCCCGAACCCCACCCCACCCCAAAACCAAGGAAGAACACATCCGGTAAAAGAAGGGCCTCTGATAATTGAAGAGGAGGACCTCACTACATTGGTTACGATCTACATGAAAACAGATGGATTAGCTTCAATTAACTATAGATTGACCAGACTTACATTAATAGAACCCTTCGAGCAAGCTGAGGCCTGGTGTTGTCCTCTGGCCCAGGGAGCAAAATGACGACACATTCTCCACCTGCTTTTCTAGGGGTGCCAGTAACTCTGAGGGGACAAGAGTGCCTGCCTACCCTCTAGTTATTTCTAACAAAATTCCTGCTAACATCACTGCCTTGTACTCTGTCACCTAAGACTATGTGCTTCAGAAGGGACACTAGGTCCCTCCCGCCTGCCAGGGGTACATCCTAGTCTGTCTCCTCCCACCAAGGGAACTCCGTTCACCTGGCCGGCTGGGAGCAGAGAGCAATCCACCGGGGAGAAGGGAGCTCGTGAGCAAGTATTTGTACTTCTTAAAAGGTAACACAGGTAAGAGACTCTCTCCCAGCCTTTAGACGCGATGTGAGTTAGAAACGCTCGGAGCCACAGCAGCCACACTATCATCATGAGGCTGAGGCCAGGAGCCCTGAGGACAGCCGAGCGGAGAGCTGGAGAGAAACGGGTTTCGTGGTGACCAGTCAACCTTCTCTGCCCACACCTCGGGCTCCCTGTGTTCTGACATAGCTTGCCCTGCCACTGTCTAACCATTGTGACCCTGGGTCTTGTCCTGCATGCAGCCCACACCACCTCAGGGGGCAGATGCCACGCCACACCACGCCACGCCAAAGCGGTGACCTCCTGACATCTAATGTCACATTCCCTTTTAAGTCTCTGACAAGCTTTGGGGTCTTGTTCCAGCCCACTGCTGCGCTCATGAATGCAGGAAGAGTGTTTACACCGGGTCCCCCCTTCACACACGCGGTTTCTCTGCATTCGTGTCAGACGTGGTTAGCGTCGGACGACCTGAGGACACGTTCCGTGAAGGCCTCCTTGTAAAAAGGACCTTTTAGGAAACATCCCACGTTAGAATCGGGGTTTAAGAAACGGAACAGGCAGGCTAAGCGCGTGGAGCCTGAAAACTTAGAAGGCCCCTTCCGCTACTTCGGCGACTGTTCCATAGGAGGGCTTGTTTCTTGCTTATTTTCAGAGCGAGTGTCTGTCGGATCAGAGGAGAGGACCTGTGAAGACAGTGCTCACTCAGACGCCTCGGCTTTGCAGAGAAACCTCCCAGGACAGTAATTCTCTCGTTTCATGGTGAAACACAATAGGATTAAAAGTGCCTCGTGAACACAAATTCAGAGTAATCTGAAACTCAGCAAATGCCAGGAACTCACTGAAACCAAAAGGTTAGCCTGACTTCACGGTCGGTAACGACTATAAATAGGCAAGTACAGGAGGGAAAGGTGTGCCTCTGCAGGAAAACGCTAGAAAGTGCAGAGCGCCCTCTACTGGCAACTGCAACAAACTAAGACTGGGCAGTGAGGTGTCACTCAGCCCTCCCGCTGGGCCCTCCTGCCGGGAATCAGGAATCAGGATGCCACAGGAAGTGGCCCTGACACCCCGGCTTAACATTTGCATCTCACCTGGCACCTTCCTGATCGCAAAACAATAATAAATAACATGATTTCCTTATGCAAGCCATTTAACGATCCTCTGCCAAAGTCTAGGGTTTGGTGTTCTTGTCAAACTCTTTCGGATGAATTCTAGAATCACACAGAACGGGGCCTGAATTTCCTCTCTGCCACTCACTACCTGTGACTCTGAGCATGCGGCTCTCCTACTGCCAACCCTCCTCTGTGAAACAGGGGACGCCTTCCCCATAGGGCTTGCCCCGGGGTGTCAACACCAAATGGGGCTCCCAAGACACGGGCACGTGACAACCATTCCTGAGTGTGCTATTTCCTTCCAGGGGTACTGGACCTGCCTCTGCTTATTCTCACAGTAAGCAGCAATGGGACCGCTATGCTTTTCATACAATGGCACAGGGATTCTAGATGTTTCTATTGGCAGGAACAGGGAGGACTACTTTGCCCTCCGTTCACACCTAGTCCTCTTTATTTTATTAAGACAGACTCAAAAGGCCCATGGAGTTCCCTCTTAGCTAATGGCTTTCACAGGAGCGAGTCCTTAGGCAAGGTGTGAGGACATTAAGAAAGCCCCTCCTCTGAGCTGTGTGACACCCATGTCCTCGCCAGAAAACCGGCAGTCCTGGGTGGATGCGCTTGCTGTTTGGCCAGGAGGGGGCAGACCTACAGGACACGCTGCTCAGCGGACAGAACCACCCCTGACTTAGATCTTCCCTGGGGTCTCAATGTTGGAGCTGTGACCCCTGGCACCAGCCTGCCACGCAAGAACCAAAGAGGCTCCGATGCGCCAACAGTCCCGCAGTGCACAGGAGGCCTCCTACCAATCGGTGGAGACCGCGTCTCTCCCTCCGTCTGTCGGTGTCTCTTCCCCCACTGCTTGCCGCTTATTCTCTCCTTTTCAGCTCTGGACTGTGAGCTGCATGATCACCTACAAAGTCTCTGTATTTCTCACGTAAGCCCAGAGACTTCCCCGACGTTGACAAGCATCTGATGTGACTGTGCGAAGATACAGAAGACATTTGCTCCTATAAAGTAGCAGTGGAAATGGGGATCCTGCAAACCTACCTTAGCCACACTCGGAAACCACGGGGCCCCGCTGCCCATCTGGTCTTGCTCAGCCCGCTCTCTACCTAATCTCCACAGGCTAGTTTAGTTTAGGGTTATAGCAGAGATAAATCGGTTTAAACTAGACTGAGCTCAGAGCAATAGCAGGAATGGTGATTAATGGTGGAAACCACGAAAAGGCAGCCACTGACAGGAAATAAGGATGGACCGGAAGCTGGAACCCAGTCTGGGCCAGAATGGTGCCCTTTTGTATGGGCAGAGGTGGGTCTCGAATTGACGGAGAGAGTACCCCACGATACTGTGCCCCCAGGTTTTCACTCATCGAAGCTTCTACTGGTAACAAATCATCAAAATACCTGCACTTCTATATTTTCCCACTGATGTGGAAATACATTCCTGAAATTCTTCATCTTCCCCAGATCTCGAAAATTACAGCCCTCCCGCCGGAGGGGATGGGGGAGAGGGCCTCTCTTTCCCTGCTCACTCTGTCTCATTTTTCAAGCTCTCTCAGGGGACGCGGGAACAAGCCACCCAGGGAGCAGCGCAGAAATGAAAGTCACAGCAACAATGTCCGATGCGTGGGCTATTTAAATAAGGCAGCCCTGTTTTGAAAACTACAGCCTATTATTTAGACTTTTACAGGGATTCTTGTTTTAAAGTCTGAAAACAACTCTCCTTTTATATGACAGCAAAATTCGTCTGTGTGTTTGAGATAAAGGGCCACCAGAGTGGGAGCCAGCCAGGGCCTCCAGCACAGGGTCTGAGTGCCACCGTGTGGCGGTCGGGGCTGTGACCGCAGAGGCAGAGCCCCTACTGGGCCGCAGGGCTTCTTCCCAGGGAGGCAGAGAAGGTGTCGCAGGGAACAGAAGTCTGTCTAGGAGGAACATCACATGCCTTCCGTCCTTCTGACCCTGTGCCCGGGTGACAACCGAATGATGCTAACGAGTCTCAGAGAACAAAATGAGGACCACGGGGGAAGGGTCTGAGGGCAGCACCGACAAGCAGAGAGGGGACACAGAAAAGCGGAGTGGCAGAAACACGTTAGCCGCTGGATGACCATCTGCCACACAACCAAAGGCAATGAGAGCCCCCGAACATTTTAAGTTTAAAGCGATGAACGCACATCTCTGGCTGTGCAAGACAGCAACGAGGTGATGACACACACACTCTAGATTCTCACAATTAGAGCTGAGATTTTCAACTTACCCTTGAAGGGGCTGCAGAGCGGGCCGTGTCTAATGTCGGGAGATTCACACTTTGCTCTACATGTTGAAGACCCAACTGACTAACTTCAGCGCCGTCCAACATTCTGGCTCGGCTATTCCAAACCAGGGATCACTATTCCTTCCGACTGATATGAAAAGGAGAGTTTAAAAGACATGGTAATTTTTGCACTTTCTGCCTGTGCACCTTCCTTGGGGACCAGGTACCTAGTTAAGCCTTGTGGCCGCAAAGAGCTTCCCTGAGAGCCGATCCCAGGAACAGGGGAGTTTCACTGAGATCAGGGTTGCAGAGGCCGACAGCACCAACAGCGGGGGACACCTCCGAGGGTGCGACGCAGACTCAGCACCAGGCTTCGGGCCACCTTTGCAGCCCATTACACAGTGGGTTTAGGGATTCAGGGCCGCTTTCAAAATAAGCCTCATTCATAACCAGAACAGTATCTGCTTTGATATGCACAGCAATGATTCAGAAACAAATAGAAGCCAAAAATAAGTGAGTCCACACAAATAAATACGTGATTCCCCAATCTACTTCACTTTTGAAATAAAAACAGGTTGAGGTACAAAAGATCCCCGATTAAAATCCCTCTAAACTAATTTTCCCCAGGATGAGTCTTCCACTCAGTGGGCTACATGCCTGCTTTAGGAGTGATGGATACTCAGGATGCACGTAAATACCCTGCCTTCCCATCGGACTTCCCTGGAGAGCAGACAGTGTGCATTTCATCAGGTTACTTATGACACCGGAAAAGCTGGACTGCTACGAAGCTTGGTTATCTACCCCCCTAGGAAGAATGAATGGTCTGCCATGCTCCTTGGAAGAATTTATAGACAAAAGCAATGCAAATTTCTGCTGAACCACCAAGCTTCTACTGCAAGACCTACAGGGGAAGTAACAAAAATTCACTCTGCCACGCACCCCCTGGACATTAAATACACGCCAACTCTCCAGGCAGACAGCCTATTGCACCTTCGGTTTTCTAGGCAGAGCGGTACCCTCCACCGTATAGGCAGGTTAGCTCAGCGCGGGCTCTGAGCTACTGAATCAGGCCTGTGTCCGGGATAACGACACACTGATCCAATTTATCCTCTGGAAGTTCTTCGACGTAGCGCCTCCGAATGCTGCGATTCGAGCCGGCGTTTCTGCAGCCTCGTTTCTGGGGGAAACAGACTACCTCAGATAATGTCACCCAAGGCACCTGCTTTACGGGCAGGTGTCCTACAGCCAGAAAGCGCTACTGCTCGTGTTTCTGTGGCAGCAAACGAGAAATGTATCGGTTCCCACGATGACAGGAGGACCAAGGAAGGAAATGTGTTTCCTGGTTTCCTCCCGGAATCCCCAAAGAGACGGGGAAGTTCCGCTGCAAACAATTCCCTATTCATACTCGGGAGACGGGGATATAAAACTGCCACATGACAACCAGGCTGAACAAAGGCGAAGAGGGATGGCTTTCTTGCCAATAACGAGAATCAGGGGTGTAATGGCCTAGTTGGAGGCAATCCCAGCCACTAAGGGACCTCAGAGGGAACGGGCTGCTCTCCCGACATCTATGGCCGAGTGCCTTAGACACAGCTCCCACCAGGCATCCTTCCAAGTTCAAAGTCACAGGTTATGTTTACTAAATTATAGGCAAACTCAAAATTTAATGACATTAAAAGCTAGGGATGTAACACTAAAGTACCTACTCTAAGATTGCCACAGAGGCCAAAATTTTGGAACACAACACGTTAGTAGGGGGAAGCTCAGGTACTTAACCACCATCAAGTCCCATAAAGTGTGCTAGAGGAGGCTGCCGCCTAACCCTGTCGCTTCTGTCCGCGGAGAGCAGTAACAGCAGCTACCAATCACTGAGCCCTAATGTGCACTGCGTCCTCTGCACCGGGTGCTGCTCCCGGCACTGCGTGGATTATTATATTTAACTTTTAAAGCCTCCCTGTGAATTAAAAACCGGATGCTTAAGTTGATGACGCAAGCAGCTCAATGTCAAACAGAAAGTGAATTTAGTTGCTGGAATCAGAGCCTTGAGCAGTCTAAGACGACATCCGTGCTGCGAGACCCTGAACTACTGATTTCAGGGCGTGCGGTTCCATCACACTCACCATTTATGGGGACAAGGCAATGGAACCTACAACTGGAAAATCTAATTTGTGCCTCAAACCCCGGTTTCCATGCAGAATGGTTTAAAGAGAGTCACTCTGCAGGGTTTTTAAGTGTTTCTTCCTCTGTTTTCCCATTCGCAAAACGAGATGACGTTCTCAGTTTGAATGTGTAGATCACGAAAACTGCTGGTGCTTCTGCTCATCTCCTGCACCCCCTGCACCCCCCACACCCCTGCAGGTGCTTTTTTATTATAATTCTCTTTAAAGAAGCTCGGTAACTAATTCCATTGCCACTTTACCAGAAAGAGAATCCTCAGGGGGTCATCTGTTGGTTTTTGCCTCCCAGCATGCAGCCTGCTCCAAAGCTCTCTGAGGAGCCACCCCACGCACTCTCAGAGGGAACCCCACAACTGCAGCTCTATCTGTGGACAAAGGCCCGAGCCCAGCACTCACCTCTGTGATTGGGCTCGGGTACGAGGCCCAGTCAGAACCAATCAGACCTACGTTGGCGTTCATGGGAAAGAGGTCAGTTGTCCCCACTGGGCTGGAATGAGGGGAGGTAACGTCTAGGGTGGCTACAGGCATCTTTTGACCACTGGGGTGCAGCGTGTGAGAATGATGTCAAAACAGGCACAGGAGGTGAGTGACAGAGAAAGGGAGACCACTGCAAAGACAGCTACCCAGGACGTGGGTACAGGACCACCCAGTTCCTGTGCTGAGGAAGCCCTTCCCCACGTGTCACAGAGGCAGACTGGAACGCAGGCAGGTGATGGATGGAGATGAGCCCATTTCCCACAGGAGTGGCTTTGGACACAAGCAGCTGGCTGCCCAGAGTTAGGAACCTGTAGGGACTGCGTGGCAGGGGAAAGCCCCCCTGGGAACACCCATCAGCTCTGCCAGCAAGGCAGACACAAGCATTCCTACGCAGGTGACAGCAGAGGTGGCAGTGACAAGAGAACACCCTATGAGGCTGGCACAGGACACAGTTCCAGTGGAAGCCAAGGACAAGGACAGGGATAAGGACAGCCTTTATTCTAGGCACCATGGAGGCTTCCCGAGAATTTCCCAGACACACCTGGTAAGGAAACTTCCACCTTGGGAAGGAACACAGAACCACAGATCTGGGGTTAAGGCTCCCAGAACCCCCTGCAGGTGTGCCGTCTACAGCACTCCCGTTACACCACAAAAGTCTCCCATAAATCCCAAGCACACCTACAATTCGAAAGAAATACACATGGAAAACCAACACCCACACTGAGAGAAGCAGCCGGGGCCCGTCCACATGGACTGTCCTCCAAGAATCCTGAGGTCAGGATGAAGGATGGATTCAGCCTGCCACCGCTAAGCCTCACAACCTGCCCAACGCCACCATTAATCCGAGAATGTTCTAGATACGCAAGCTAAATTAATACCACCTCAACGAACATACTTCAGAGAGTTCTCCAGCGCCTTCTGAAGAAAAACAGCTGGCAGGTTTAGATTATGTATCTCCGAAACGGCTTGCCTTCCTCGGCGCAGATGCGAACTAACCACGCCTCCAGTCCAAACCTTGAGACAATTTAACAACATATTTGAGAGCAGCATCGCCGTGGCTCCTGAGGGGCGTTGCTGTTCACACGGGGCTCCTCCTTGTTCACACCTTCATGTCATATTCATGTGGGGATCGGCTACTACGGCAACGGTCCCGTTTATTTGTGATCATCCTGCAACGTCAGATTTTCCTTTTCTTTCACACAAAGCCCGTGTGCACTGATGCTGACAAATGGGTGGACACATTCATTCAATAGCAGGACCCTCACTCACCCCCATCGGGAGAGGCCGCATGTCCCCCGGCAGCGCGGCAGCTTCCAAACCTGGAAACAGAGCTCACTTACCCAGCATGAGAGAAGCCGTCGAAGTGGGAAGGCTGGCGCTGGGGAGGGCCTTCTTTCTGGTTTCCAGACTTTAAGTAACAGGATCTAATTTCCCCTAAAAAACACAGAATTTCAGCAAAGACTGTCCCAGAATCATTTGTAGATGCTCATGTCAGCTTACACATTTCTCAAGTTCAAGGGATCGCAGTGTAAACTGTTGGAATGAAAATTGGCAGTCTCGGTCCACTCCATGGATTTCCCCACAACACATGCAACTCAACGAGGGACACGTTGTCTTACATCTCTGGTGACAGCGCTGGGGCAGGTTTGAGTCCATGACTTATTACTTGCTTTGGATAGATTAATTTGTACCATCTCTGAATTCACCCTCACATATCCTCCTCGATGCATTTTTTGTATGTTCTCTCCATGTGTCAGTGTGACCCGTGTCTGATGGAACTGGGTGTCTTTGGTGTCACATGCAAACAGAGGCTCAGAAGCCTGTGGTTTCGACGGGCGGACAGGTGGGCCAGCCCTGCCTTTGTAACGGCTGCTGAGCGGCGGCACTCTGCCCGCCTGCCCTGGCAGCCTGCCGGTGAGGAAACTCAGGAGATGGAATTGACGTGAGGTTAAATTTGTTCACTGGAGAGATTCAGGTGTGAAACTCAGTTCACTTTGTAAATGCAACCGGTCTCTCCCCAGGGGAGGTTTCAGGAGCACCTTGTTCAGGTGACACAGGACTATAACCAACGTTGTCTGCTGTGAGTGGCTGGAACACAGACAGCAGCGCTGACCCCACCTTGAGGTTCCCCCCACCGAGCGAAACATCGGCAATGACAGCCGCAGCCCCACTGCGGGCTGGGATGTGCCAGTGTTGCGATGGCGAAGTCTCTCTGCCCTTCTGCAGGTACAAACGCACCTCAAACTGTACACTACTGACCTACAGATCTGGTACCACGTAACTTATTGTTCAGTCCAGGATCTTTCTGAGAGTACAAGAACAAGCATTATGTGATCGATGAGGGACTTAAACCAAGAACCATCCTCGAAGAACTGGGACTTACATCCCTTATCTGTAGGACTTTGAACTTGCCACTCAATAACCTTTCTTTTTCTCTTCTTTCTTCCTACTATTTCATTTCATTATTTTTTTTCTCCTCACCGGAGGACCTTTTTTCATTGCTTTTCGAGAGAGAGAAAGGGAAAGAGGAGGGAGACAGAGAAACACTGATGCAAGAAAGAAGCACAGATAGGTTGCCTCCTGTATGTGCCCAGACTAGGGATCGAACCTGCAACCTAGGTATGTGCCCTGACCAGGAATCCAACCCACAACCTTTCAGTTGTGGGATGACACTCCAACCCACTGAGCTATACCACACAGGGCTCTTTCTACTATTTTAAATCCTAAGAACAAGGCACTAAAAAATATTATCAAGATCCTATTTTCAATATATATCCAAAAAAATACTTACTAGGTGCTGGCCACTGCCTTTCAGAAATTTATCATTGTAAGGGGGATAATGCCACTAATTAAATTATTATAAGTCAAGAAATAATTATAAGCCGTAAGAGTATCAAAGAAAAAAAAGAGCCCTGGCTGGTGTGGCTCAGTGGATTGAGCGCAGGCTGTGAACCCAAGGGTCGCCCAGTTCGATTCCCAGTCAGGGCACGTGCCTGGGTTGCAGGCCAGGTCCCCAGTGGGCCAGGTGAGAGGCAACCACACACTGATGTTTCTCTCCCTCTCTTTCTCCCTCCCTTCCCCTCTCTGTAAAAATAAATAAATAAAATCTTAAAAAAAAAAAAAAGAAGAAAAGAATAGGATGTTCTGGGAACATAAAGCAGAATCTGATTACATCTGGGGAATTCGGGAAAGGGTTGCCTGAAGAACTTTCCTTAGAACTGAGACCTGAAGGATGCAGAGCAGGTTGTGGACACAAGGGCGCAGTAGATGCAAAGGCCCCGAGGCAGGAGGGCGCGCTCTGTCCTAAGGACATTAAATTGGAACAATTAGAGGACTGCGGCTTTCCTGTCCCAAAGTCCAGTGCTCAGGCCGAGAGACCACGTGGAGTCCCACCAAAGCTGCTGGTTTGCCCCTTTCGTCCTCAGCAGGAAAGAGTTCCAAAGACTCACCGTGTTCATCAATGAAGACGTGCATGGCATCCACCGATATCTCATCTTGCACGGATGTTTCGGGCCCACTGATGACTTGCAAGACAGAACTATCTTGTTGGGAGGTTACCCTGTAGATTATCTGTCTTTGTCTATTTCCCTGGAAACTTAACATACATAAAAGGTTCAAAAAATATTAGGAACTGCTCCTTATCCTTAACAAAGCATTAAAAGACGCAGCCAGGACGTCAGGGAGGCTGCTTCACACTTTGCGAAGCTAAGTAAGTAAGCTATCCTTACAGGGCGGTGATCTTGGCGGGCTCAGAAAGCACGGGGCTGGTGCTGGTGTGGCCTTGACTCTGCACGTCCGGCTTTTCTTGCTTGGAATTGCAGCCACTGGGCTTGTCACTTTCCGGGATTTCATCTTTTTTCTCCTGGGAGCAGTCATCTGAAAAAACAGTGCTTTGTGTGTCAATATCATAATAAGAAATTAATGTGAAAGTACTTGGAAATGGTACCAAAACTGAAATAAAAATAGACAGAAAATCTAAATAGCGCCTATGAATTCAGAATGCATTTGAATAAATTTTCATTTTACTAACGATGTGAGTACCTAAATAAACTTGAAAAACGGAAGTGCAGATGTGTCGGGGATATGTTATTGAGACATCTACAAGCACCATCGCCTTCAGGTATGGCCTGCCGTGCAATAACTCCGTGGGCCCTGGCTTACCTGGTTGAGAATCACCCATCAATTAATAGATCACTTAGCCTGAAAGGCTCATAAATGGACAGAATCAGATGAAAAAACATTACACAAACCAACCTGGCTATTTCGGAGCAAGGTCCCATTTTCCATTTAAAAAATGTTATCTATCTTTCCTCTCACTCATTCCGCAAATCTCGATTTTCAAGCTAACGGCAGACTCTGTCCCTTCACATAGCACGTAGTGGTTAGGTGCGGCTGACTTTGAACTACGT
This sequence comes from Macrotus californicus, assembly GCA_007922815.1. Lineage (NCBI taxonomy): Eukaryota > Metazoa > Chordata > Mammalia > Chiroptera > Phyllostomidae > Macrotus > Macrotus californicus. The sequence continues at coordinate 50,462 of VMDR010003643.1, forward strand.
TCTTGGCCTTGTGCAGGACACGGTGAGCTGCCACACCTGCTCCTTGTCCTGGAGATATTTTAAGGTGAGTAAGACTTTCAAGACCAACAGGAGTCTTTTTGCCTTTTTCGAATCTTCTTTAAGTAGTGGACAAAAGACAAGAGTCTCAGCATATACCATCGTGCAACATGGAACCCACCCTTGAGTGTCAGCCCTCCCTCTTCTGAGGACACACTCCCACAGACCCTTTGGAGGTCACAACGATCCCTGTACGCCCATGACCAAAGACACCAACCATTCTGTTCGGAGTAAACTCTTGCCTGAAAGAGCAGGACTGAGTGATTTAATCCACAGACCCTTTCCAGACCTGTCATCCAGAAAGCGCTCCGATACCTGCCTAGACCTTCAAACAGCAAAACTGTGTTCACTTCCCTGGCATGTAAATCACAGCATCATGTACGTAACCAAGGTTTTCATCCTCAGACTTCCAGTTCATAGGGAAGCACGGCTGGCTTCCATGTGGTCCTGAAGATAAGCATGCCCGGCACACCTGCGACACTACCATCAGATATTCTTTGGTACAGCCCTGGCCAGTGTACTGTCCTATAAGCAAAAGGCTGCAGGTTCGATTCCTGGTCAGGGCACATACCTAGGTTGCCAGTTCAATCCTGGGTTGAGATGCAAATGGGAAGCTTCTCCCTCCTATGGATGTTTCTCTGTCTCCCTTCCTCTCTCTCTCTAAAAGCAATGAAAAAATGTCCTCAAATGAGGATTTAAATTTTTTTTTTAATTCTTTGGCACAAAAATGTTTGTAATTCATTTTACAGCTTGTTAAGATAGAAGTTTTCACAGTTTTCAAGAAACACATTTGAGAGAAAGGGCTATCATAACAGATAGCTCTCTCCGGTAATCATTGGCACATCAAAGTCACAGAAAGGCACGTTTAGACAGCCCCCTGCATGCTCCATGCATTTGGGGTCACTTGTTCATGTCTCTCAATGTCTTAGTCTCGCCTCTTAAATGGGACATTACATGTGTCAACACACAGACTATTTTTTCCTTTTCTCTTTAAAAAACACATTTATTGGAGTTTTATAAAAATGGTACAATGGTACATGTTAACTGAATATAATTTTAAACTAGAAAAATAATTTAAATCACTTTTAACCCTACCATGGTGACACAGGAGCCAACGTGATAAATATCACACCGATCTTTTATTCTAGCCACACATATGTATCTTTTTTTTTACAAAAATTAAGTCTTATTACAGACGTTGTTTTATAACTGTTATATTTATCTTAAAGTATTATAAATATTTAATGACAGTAGACACTCTTCTATATCACCCAAAAATGGTATGTCACAGTACAATTTATTGAACTAGACCTCTCCTGTTATAAATTTAGGCTGTTTCCATTTTTCTATACTATAGATAATTCTTCAGTAAGCATCTCTACACTACATACATTCATAATCATTTTCTTAGGCTCTGCAGGGGCCTATACCAGGTGGGGGGACCGCTCCCCACAACCAGTCACCAAAGGTCCAACAAAAACAGCTCAACCACTGGAGGGAAAAAAGTCTGGAAGAAACCGAATACACAAGTGGACAATGGCCAAACTATATATATGTATGAATAGAATTCTGACCCACAATCTACAGCAACCAGCCCCCAAAACAACCCGTTATCTCTGGTAATCAGCCCAGGAAGCCAACATACTATGGATTTGTAGGAAGTCAGATCACTATTTCTAGCAAAAGGTCCAGGAGGCCAAATAATAACCCTTGTAATAATCAGCCCCAATGGCTAGGACTTGATTAGTAACTGACAGCTTCCCTAATTTTTGTCCCTGCTTCCAACTTAGGATCAACCAGAGAAAGCCAGACACGTTCCCCATCCAATCCCATTGGATGCTCTAATCAGCTGCTTCCTGCTTCCCCAGGCCAGCAGCCTCCAATCAGCACATCGGGAAGCTCCTTTGGCCCACCCACCACTTCCTCACTCCTCTGCCTGCGTCTGAGTCTCTGCCAAAATGCGAGTGATGTACTGAGGGATCCAAATAATGGCCTTTGCTTCTTTCATCTGGGTGGTCTGTCCTTATTTCCACAAAGTAAAATAAAGCTGCATCCAAAGAAAACCAAACTATGACTTTAGAGTATTCTAATCAGTGTGCTGTTTTCATTGTCTCAGAATATCTCCAAGTCCTGAAGACAATCCTAAAACCCTTGCAGAGATGACCTGGGTTGGAAGTGGAAGTACAGCAGAGCAGAAGAAAGGACAACAGTAGAGAGAACCAGGAGCCCACCTGTCTCTATAGTCATGTCCTATCTCAAGCACTGATGCACCAAGCAGGAAAAAAGATTAGGGAGCATTTCTCTGGGCTGCTAACATCACTGAAGACTGTCATGTTGTTTTACAAATACACCCCAAGTGGGGGTTTTAGATTAAAATAAATAACAAAGTATTATTTAGTGATAAGGGAGCAGGAAGATACTAACCATCACAAAGATATAAGGCCCCACTGGAAACCATCCATCTGCCCCCTGGCATCGATTGCCTTCCAAGATCTAAAAGCCTCACTGTTCTTCTCGTTCATCCTTCAATTAAGAACCTCTGCCCTTTCTGGGAAGAGGCACATAATTCACTCCCCGCCTCCTTTCCTGCCGTCCCTGCAAGTTCCCGACAGCCGGGTGTGCTGCTTTGCACAGAAAACCCCCTAGCGGCCCCACCTCTTTGCACGCCCCTGGATTTCCATTTTGACAGTGTTCAGCTTGTCTGGCGAGAAAAGTTAAGAGCAGGAATTTAGTGAACAAACCAAATAAACCTTACTTATGGCCTGAAGGCAAAAATCGGAATAAAAGGCTAAAATTGATCAGGTAGCAAGACTTTTCACATATTTTCCTAATTGAACCCTCCCAATAAATATATCTGTAAATAAATCTGTAATATATTATTACTCCTGTTTTATTAAGTAAAGTGGGACAGGGATGGATTTGGTAAATCATCCACGCTCACTTAGCTGGTGCTGCCAAACCGAATACCTGGCCCTGGGCTGTCAGGGTCCGGAGCCAATGTGCCATCTCCGTGCCCCGTGGCTTCCCAGGAAGACACTCGGGTCGTCTGGCCCAGCGTTGTCCAATACGGTGGCCAGCAGGCACATGTGGCCATTACATAAATTAAAACTCAAAAAAATTAAAAATTTAATTCAATAAAATAAACATTCAGTGGCATATCTCCGTTTCCAGGTTTGACAGGTACATGTGGCTGGTGGCTACTCTGGTGGGTAGCAGACATGGGATATTCCATCATTGTAGAAAGTTCCGTGGGAGCGTGCTGCCCTGGAAGTATGAATCTTTATATTAAATAGACAATGAACACCCAAGTCTTATCTCAGAAAGATTTTTTATCTCAAAGTAACCAAGGCTTTCTTGTATTGCCTATGTCTGTTAAAAAAAGTTGAAATGAATCTTTCCTGTTATTACTCTATATGCAAGATCTTAAATACACAGACATAGTAAAATAGAGAACACATTCATTTTACATAATTTAAATACTCAAACCTTAATGAAGTTTTAAGTAAGAGGGAACCAATCAGCAAGCACATAATCCTTTAGGCTGTGGCAGAAAACACAAAACAAACAAAAGCAAATTGATGGGAACTGCCAACGTGGAGCCAGAGGGGCCGCCTGGCTGTTCCCGTGAGAAAAGCCTAGCCAGCAGTGAGGGGTGACCCTAACACCAAAGACACCACGACCCACAGCAAAGAAAGGAGCTGCCGTGGGCAGTCACAGCCCCCAGCAAGTGGTCCTACCCATCAGAGACACACGTAGAAATGACATACTCAAAAATCACAGCTACGTGGGCATCGAAAGTAAAAAGACTTTGTACACACCCTAGTCCAGAAACATCATTTTTTACCAGCGAGGAAACAAAGGCCCAGGGCTGTTGAGTGAGCTGAAATTAAATGAGTTCCATGTTCACAAAGAAAGAGTTTCTCTTTGTGAGCATGGACTCTGGAGCAAGACTGCCCGGGGTCAAGGCTCTGTTCTGGAACTCACCAGGCTCACTTGGGAGAGTCAGTGACAGTGTCTGAGTGGCAAAAACAGGATGATAATAGCACCGGGGGTTATAGTGAAGAGCAAATAAGTTAACATGAGGGTAACTGTAGGCCTGACTGTCCAAACAGGGACACCATAGAGAGCGGAAGGCAAAGCGAGAGTAAATGAGGGCCCTCTCGGGCAAGCCGCAACGTGCGGTCACTCTGTCCGCCTGTGTCTGGTGCCTTGGACGGTGCCTGACGTAAACCAAGAGCGGCCTTTGTCATTATTATGTTCATTCACAACATGCAATCATTGGGTAATTCTGAATATGGGACTTTATCATGGAATTCAACAGAAAAATGGGTTCGCTTAACAGGGATTCACTTTAGGAGCAGCTTCCCCAAAACGTGTCTATTCTACAGAGGAAGAGACAGACATCTGTCATGACTTCTTGTCACTGCAGTAGAACATAATTGCTTATTTCCTTGTAAATAAATATCCTGGCCTTCCAGGGAAGCCAAACATTCATCTCTAACCCTTAAGCTTCCTGACGGAGTGGCCGGTTTTAATACTTGCTCATCACATACCTCAGCAGTGGCAACTTCGGCAAATATCAGTGACAAGCTAAGCAGTAACCAATGCCCAATAGTGGTCCCACTATTTGCAAAATCAAATCACAGAAGGCAAAAAACAGAGATGTATCGCCTCTCTGTATCCTCAGGACAGACTAGTGTGACTCTCACCTCCGAGAAGCCCGGATTCTTTGTCCGGCTCTGCAGGGGCATTCCTTTGGCTGGGTGCTGCCGCCTTGGAAGTATTGATGGATTCCAACAGGGAGACAAATTCCAGGAAGTTGGATTCGTTGGGTATTTGTCCTTCCTTCGCCTCAAGGTCAGATTTGGAAGTTGGTATTGTTTTCTCTTTATCGTTAATAATTTCTGTGGAACTTTTGCTGAAGATGACATCTGTCCCACTGTCCACACTGAGGACCCGGGCGTGTCTCTTCTCATGGCCAGTTTTACAGGATGATGGGTCAAGGCTGGCCTGGCCCTCCTTTCCTTGCTCAGACTCAGGGGCCACAGTGGGTGGGAATGGGGGGGCTGTTTCCCAGTGGTTTCCTGGGAAAGAGCTGCAGTCCTTCAGGGCATTTGTCCCCTCCCCAGACTCATAGCCCAAACACTGAGTGGAGGGTACCTCCCCCATCCTTGTCTCTGGAGTCCTCTGACCCCCACTGCCCTCCAGACACGTAATGGCTCCTCCCTCGTCCTCTGACAGCTCAAGGGTGATGACGGGAATTGTTCGCTGCTCCTCGTTGGGAGGACTGGCCTCCCCTGGGGTAGCCGGGTCGGCCTCACACTGGAAACCCGCTCTCTCGGTACCAATTGCCTTCAGGTGGAGCGAGCTTTCCAAGTCTGTCATGGAGTTCGGGGCACTGCTCATGGTGATGACAATTTTAATGGGTTCGTGCGCACTCAGCAGGTCTCCGGGCTGAGAGGTGTCCATGAGAGTAACAGCCACCTCCCCCTCCGAGCAGTCCCCTTCCCGGGTCAAGGGCGGGCCTACCACCTGGTGGGTGTCCACCTGCTGGAAGGCGTCCTCCAGCTCCTGCTCAGGTTTGGTGACCACGGTGTTGCACTGGGGCCAGCTACTGCTCAGACTGTCCTGAGGGGACTTGCTTTGCAACTGGTCCCTTACGGAGCCCCGGGCAGCACGCACAGGCTCCGGCATCAGGACTGAATTCTCGCTCCCCCAAGGCTGGAAAGAAACATCTGTTTCCAGTAAGTCGCGCTGGGACAAAGACAGGTGTGGCAACCTCTTCGAGGCGCCTTTATCCGCCAAGCCGCCCTCGGACCTGTGGTGGAAGGGGGGCTGCCCCTTGCCCCCTCTTGCCTTCCCTTCTGCATTTTCGTTGGCCACGGCTGGTTTTGCTGGGATTGCTGACATGCTCAAGGTTTCCGGCACACAGGCTTTAGAAGCGGGTGAGCTTTCCGTTGGGACGCCGGGTGAGGTAGAAGACGCTGGTGCTGCAGGTTGGTCTTCTGCCAGAATGACACCTGCCACCAACAACAGCGACCTGATTAGCATTCGAAATAGACGGTGGACGGCGCGTGGCCCAGACCAAGACCAGATAATAACAGAACTAAAAACACGCCAGCAACCAAAGTAATTAAAAAACAAAAAACCCTCCCCTGTGAAAGCCACCTCAAAGTGTCTCTATCTAACAGAACAATTCAGACTTCCAGCTCTTGCTATTTAGCGTTTGCTGTTTGTGGCCTTGGGGGGCAGCCTAAGGTTTAAGCAACATATTTGAGACACGCAGTCAGAAAGTTTCTGGCTGCCCTTCAGCAGCTACGTCACCTTGGGCAAGTGACAGAACTCATCTAAACCAAGACTGCTCACCCACGGCACTTCTGACCCTTTGGAGCTGGCAACTCACTCCTGTGGGGTCCGTCCTGCGCACTGCACGCCCGTGGCCACGCAGCCTTGGGTCATGACCATGCCTCCCGACATTGTCAGATGTCCCCCGGGGGAGCAGAACCCTTCCTGCCACCTCCTAATCTGTAAAATGGGCATAATCATACCAGCCTCTTAAGGTTGCCATGAGGCATCTCTGAGGAGGGACAAGGGAAGTACTAGCCCAACAACCAGCCTGCTGGCACCTTGACTCAAGGACAACAATAACCTTGCACTTCTGATGTGATTCATGTATTTTCAAAGCATTTCAAACTGCATCTGCAAACAGTATTCACTTATGATGGCGGCTGAAATGACCCCGGTCCCTCTCCCAGCTTCCCTGTGTCGGTTAGCGGCCCTCCCATTCCCAAGCCTCTGCAGCTAGAAACCTGGGGGTCATCTTTCGATTTGTCTTCCTTCCCCAGCCTGCAGTCACTCAGTCAATAAATGCCTTCACTTCTCTCACAAAGCACACTCTCCGGGGTACGAGGGCTGCGAAGCCACAGGGAAAATGGGATAAGCTACTTCTCAATGACTTTCCATTTTCCTCCAATGCTGGAGAAAAAATAAGTACTGCAACCCTTGCAGGAATAGAGAACATTACCTTATCACCAAAACAAATGGGCATATTACGCAAAAGGATGGGAAAAAATGAAAATATAACATTTTCTAAAAATTAACCTTACTGTTGTAGATTCAGCCTATGGCTGGGCCCAGGAGGCAGGGCCTGGGGCAGCCAGGGGCAGTACCCACTGTCCCCTACCTTCGGGTCACTTTGGAAAAATTGCCAAGAGACCCTTCCCAGTGTGCTGCGGCCAACGCAGCTATGAAACTGGGTGTGCAGCTAAAATATCTGAACCCAAGTAAGGCGCCTTTCATTTCAGGAGCAGCGATGCAGGATATAAGAATCTCGATAATCCTTTATAGGTAATTATCTGTGAAATTTATCTGAGTGATTTGAAAAAGATGCTTCATTTTAGGTTTTCAGGACCATGGTGTTAATTTCAGCTGTTTACCAGAAAATAAAATTTTACACTATTTCCAAAATTTAAATAGAGCACACACTTTTCTTTGTAGTAGTACTGGAAAAAATAAAGTTACAGAGACGGGAGGGGCTTAACTTAGACCTCCAAGGGCTCTTTTCTAAGTCTCTTGAAGGTAATCCTATGACAAATAAAATGAAATCTAAGAAGGAAAACGAAAATGTGCGGACTTAAAAGAAGGCTTCCGGAAACAAAATTTGTAACTGCAAAGCACAGCAGGTACACAGAATGTGCTATGATTTCCTGCGTTATTTTTCAAGTCTGTACGTCGATGATTAATTTACTCTAATTTATATCCGCTAGGATGAGCCACGTGAAATGAGAAGCAAACCGGAGAAAGGACCATGGAATATGACCGATAACATCGCACAGTTCGAAGGCAGACATGCCATACAAATGCTGGTGAAAAATAATTAAGAATAAAAGGAACAAGGTTAAACTATATGCAGTCTTAGGGTTAGTTCTCATTTTCAACGATTTCGCTAGGACTCTGCTTTACAAACTTATTGTTCTTTTCATTGAGGAAGATGCCGTGATAAAATATGAACTGATGACAGCAAGCACTCTACCTTTGAGATCTTCCGCTGTTTCCTGGGCGGGCAACTCCTGAATAATGAAAGAGCAGACATCAATACCTGACTCAGCTCACTGCCCCTCCGCAGGCGGCCGGCAGCCCCCACCTCACTCACTGAACGACTCGTGGGGAACAGACCTGACCGTCTCCACTCTGCTCAAGCTTCTGGTAACATGGGGGGGCAAAAACGGATTCCAAAACAGGCACCAAGTGGAGACACCCAACTAAGACCCCTGTCTGTGATGAAGCAGGGGGCGGCGGGGGGGGGGGGGTTGGTCATTAAGCAACTAAAAAGGAGAAGGGATAATATGACACTTTATAAGGTGGTGACCAAAGCCTAATAAAATTAACCTAGAGAAAAGGTGACTTTTTGCCTTTTCAAGAAACAAGGGTGGTTTGATGTGGCAAAGTGGGATTGATCCTGGGGGAAGGGAGAGGGCCCTGGTAGAGGTCCAGAACGGGTTCTTCAGCCAGTGTGGCAGGCCGGGCAGGTGGGCGCTGATCTGAAGATGCCAGCATCTTCATCCCCGGTCACTTCCTCTCTCTGCGCTGAGAGGTTCCACCAGCCCCAGGGCCAGTGTTTACAGCCAGGGTGCGTGTGGACTGCAGTGGCCACGCACACTCCCCTCCCCCGTGGGACCCACAGCCCGGCAACAGGAGGAAGGGGCAGGGAAGCCCAACACGAACCAGAGGCCTGCAAGAGCGGGGAGAGCTGGCACTCTGCCCTCGGGAGCCACAGTGCACGGGAGGCGTGGAGCAGAGCCGGCCGGCCTCGTCCTTCTTGCTGCCGCCACCGCCGTGGCTGATCGGCCTGTGATTGCTAGTCCAGCGGGAGAAACACAAGAGCAGCGATGTCAGCCATTACAGCGACGGCTCTTTCGGTCTTAGCCCCCAAACAGTCTTTCCCCTAGACGCCAGTCGTCACAGTCATGGTACACAAACTACGTCTTGGAGACAGAATAGTAAACATCACTTTCACATAAGACGTGTTAAGGAAACATCAGAAATGAGGGCAAGAATAGCAGCAGTGATGTTTACTCGAGAGTCACTCTGAGCATTCAGTTCTATGCCACGTACCGCGTTTACACGGACAGACACAAATGTTCCTCTAGAAAGTACTCTGGCACACGCTGAGCACCAACAGGACAAACCAAACACACGGAAAGTAGAACGCGTTGCTGGCTAAGCCTAACGCAGAAGAATTCCAGAGCGTGGCTTGAGGCCCTGTCGGTGGCCACTGAAACCGCCCTCGTTACCAGCGTCAATTGTGTGCACATGTATGCGTACAGACAGGACAAATGTACATACGTGTATCTTCCCGTACGGATCCCTTCTCGTAAACGATAGAGAGATGAGAAGAAAATACTTTAACCCAAATGAAAACACACAAATTATGAGCTAACCATGCATGCATTAGAAAGGTTACCTTGGGGTTTTGTGATGAGTTGTGTGCTCGCTGCCGGCCTCTTTGTTCTTGCGTGGCTCCTCTGTCTTCCTGGAGGGCCTCTGCTGGATTGCTTCCCCTTTGTCAAACATCAGGTGGAGGCGGTAGCTCACCAGTTTGATTACTGTGAAGAATACAGTCACTGAACTGCAGTAAAAAAATACAGTGATGGCGTTTGGAGGAAAAGCCTAAAGCAGAGAGAAGAAAGGAAAACTTCATTTGCTCAGAGGATTACCTTTGTTTTAAACCTGGAAGCATTTTTGGATTATTTATTATGCCTACATAAGGCAACATTTCAAGTGGTCGGTTTTATAGCTTTTCCTGTTTGCAATACCCAAGGAGAAAGAACTGCAATCTTTTTGTCTTTTTTTTTTTTTTTTTTGGAAGTCTTTCCTGTTCCTCAGGTTCCTGGACTAGTTGCATCGATGACCAGCATCTGACTTGGCAGGCAGGAGCCCCGCAGACAATGGATATGTTATGAGCCCCCCCATCCCTGCGAGCTCTTGTTCACAGCCTACCCTGCGCATCTGGTCTCAAGGGCCAAAGAAAGGCCGTGGAGATGCTGTTTCCTTCACCGAAACACAAAAGCCTCGGGGAGGTCAGAGCAAAGGTGGAAGTTGGTGTAACATTCCCTTCCTTCTCTCCCTGGTCTCCCGTTGGGTTAACACCTTCAGGCCGCAGATCTCTGGAGCGGCCACAAGAGGGTGGGCAGCTTCTAAAAGGAGGAGGGATATTTCCATCAGTGACAAAGGTCCTGGCATTGTCAACAAAAGGTCACTGCCACCAATCCAGCGCCAACAGGAGTCCCAGTCTGGAGAAACTTCATTCGGGCAAAACGGTTTGCAAACTGGGGAAGCACACCCCCCGGTGCAATAGATTAGCGCACTATCCCATAAAAATTATATTCATCCCTGGCTGGTGTGGCTCAGTGGACTGAGTGTCCGCCTGAGAACCAAAGGGTCACTGGTTCGATTCCCAGTCAGGGCACATGCCTGGGTTGCGGGCCAGGTCCCCAGCAGGGGGAGCATGAGAGGCAACCACACATTGATGTTTCTCTCCCTCTCTTTCTCCCTCCCTCTTTCTCTAGAAATAAATAAATAAAATCATTAAAAAATTATATTCAAAAGTTGTTTAGTTATAATGAAACTTGGGCTTCACAATACTCCAGTTAGTGGCGGTAGCAGAGAAAGTTAGCACTCACTAAATATTCCATGTGCTTCCCTACATTTCCCAGCCTCCCTTGCATTCAGGCTGGGGCGATGTGACTACTTTGGCCAACAGAACTATGAGCAGAAGTGGCCGGTGTCCCTTCCAAGCCTAGACCCCTGTTCTCCTCTTCAGTTGGTGATCTCAGGGCCCATGTTTTGCCAACGCTCCCTCCACAAGATGAGAGAGCTCCCTTCGGCCTGGGTGACTGGAACAAGGCCCTTCCTGACCTGAGATGAACACGCGTCAGGAGTGAGAAATAAGCCTCTGATTCGTTCAACTGCTGAGCTTTGGGGTTCTGCCCACTGTGGCAGTTCCCGTGGTTTACCCTAATTAATATCAGGGGTTCCATTTCCATGGGGAAGCTTCCGTGTAAACTAGGTTAAAGATACAATAGAGAAAGGAAACCTAAGACATTAGGAGGATAATGCTAGGGAGAAGGGTGAGGAAGGAAATATTCTGTCTGGACACCGGGAAGATCGTTGGCGAAAACACTGACTCGCCAGAGTAAGAAACACGACTTTCGTGTCCCGTCCCACCGCAGACTGCAGCGTGGGCTTGGCAACGCTGAAATGGAGAAGGAAGTCAGACTTGGAAGTTAACGTGAGGGCTATATTCAGTTTTCCCTGGGTGAGAACAGGGCGTTGTCCCATCCTCTATGAAGAAGCACTGGGCACCTCGTCACGTCCCCAAAAGCCCACACACCGCACCGGGCCGCAGTGAGAGACAGATTTTACTGAAAATTTCCAGAGAAAGAGCTTCACGTGCCACCTTACCCCTGCCCAGACTTCCTGCTCTCATGATTCCTGGACAAATCTCCGACCTCCACAGACCCTCCAGGCTGAATCTAACAGCTTCCCTGTAACCCCTCTCCTGGCCATGATGTTGAGCCCTGCCAGGGCTCCTCCAACCCTGCATTTCCAGGGACCTGACTGAAGATCACTTTCAAGGCCGTTTTATTGCCGACGTCATTCTTCCCAGTCAACAGATCTCCAGCTTCTAGGGCTTTCTCTCTCTGTCAGTATGGACACAGGAGAAGGAGAGCTTAGGGAGGGATGTGTCACAAATGAGCGGTTTTAAATTGGTTTTTAATTTATATCACAGATTCCCCCGCTCCCTGCCAATATAAGGTATATTCAGATTTTGAACAGAGGTTTACTTGTTCTAAGAAAAACCATAACTTTTCCTTGTTTCTATGAACTTATCATTTTCACACATTCTAATTAACAACAGAAGGCAATATTTTTCAAAATTATACCCTTGGCCAAAGAAAAACTATACCTTGTCCCCTGGCCCATGATTAAGATAACTACTAGTATAATAACTCATTTGACCAAGTTTTTCTAACAAGATTTCATGAAAACCAACATGCTATTACCAACTCAACAATTACAGATATAGTCGTTTGTATTTCTCACAAAACTGTATTTCTCGGGATTTGGGGCCGTTTGGAAGTGCCGGTCCATGTGGACCCACAGAACACTCAGTGTCCTCGTCAGGGGCCCCTCCTGCTCCTTGAAGCTCGTGGGTCTGGCTCCCTCAGCCTCCACTCTTCTGTGTGACCTTTTTATTGTGGCAAAATATACAGAATGTGAAATTTACCATCCTAACCGTTTCTAAGCGTCCAGGTCAGTGGCATCGGGTGCCCCCACGTGAGTTCACGGCCATGCCCACCACCCATCTGCAGAATTCTTCCACCTTCCCAAGCTGAAACTCGGTCCCTATCGAACACTGATGCCCCGTTCCCCTCCCCCAGCCCCTGGCCCCTGCTGGTCTTGTCTGTGTCTATGAATCTGACTCCTCCAGACACCTCAGAGAAGTGGGAACTGTACAGTATTTGTCCTTTTGTGACTGGACTATCTCCCTTAGTGTAAGGTCCTGGAGGGTCCTCCAGGGTGTCGCATGCGTCAGAATTCCCTTCCTTTATAAAAGGGAATGACACTGCGTCATCCGTATGGACCCCGTTTTGTTTATCCATGCGTCCATCAATGGCATTTGGGTTGCTTCCACCCTTCGGTCACTGTGAATAATGGTGCCGTGAGAGGGGCTGTGCAGACATCTCTTCAAGACCCTGCTTTCAATTTTGGGGGGTACACAGTTGAACGTGGAATTGCTGGATCGTCGGGCGGTTCTGTTTAATTTTTTGAGGAGCCACCACACTGGTTTCCATGGTGGCTGTACATTTTACACCACTCGGGTTTTTAGCTTCAGGCTGATGGGTTGTGACTTTCCATCTCCTGAGTGGCCTGGAGAGATCAATAATCGGGCTGAGTGCAGACTGGCCATTAGTAACGCGGGTGGGCCAGGGAGAACAAGCCCCTTCGGGGGTTTCTGAGTGCAGACACGGAAGAGGACACTCCTGGGGCTTCCGCCTTCACTGATGTGGATTGCATAAAGACACGTCATCCATCGGCTCCACACGCTAGTGTTAAAGAAGACGTCTGAAAACAATGCTTTTCATTTAGAAGATGAAGAAGCTGAAGCATGAAGTGGGTCATGCTTCAGAGCTGACAAGTGCACACCTCTCCTCTCACCTGGAAGTTACCTATCCAGCCACCTCAGTGACCTGATGGAAAACAAAAACTCAGAAGACGTGTTTCCAATGGCCTCCGGGCAGTCAAAACACATCGCTGTTAGAGGGAAACATTTCCACCCCACTCCTGGGCTTCCAGGAACGAGGCCATTCCCTCTACACACCGGCCTCTCTGTGCCTCTGACTCCCCCCTTCCTGGTGGGTTTCTGATGCTGTTTCGAGGCCCAGGAACTGAGTGTGCCTTCCTCATGTCTCCCCTTCTCTCAGGAGCCAGGCTGGACCAAGGAGCTGTGGATCTGGGCGGCTTCTCTGAGCTGCAAGGTGTCCAGAGTCAGGGCCCAAGTCGGGGACACTCACGGCTTTCCCCACTGCGCCCGACCAAGTGGGTAAGCCTCCATAACTCGGTCCACAGCTAGGAAGTCCACCTACCTGCAGATGTAAGTCGCATTCCCAAATTATAGCTTCATTTGCAGTAAAGGTGGTATTTGAACTCCATCTTCTGGAGTTCACGTGGCTCAGAAAAGGGAGGTGCTATTAGTTGGGCCATCAAGTCTCTGCACAAGTTTATGCCCTTGACTGGACAGAGAGCCTCGCAGGACCTCCACTTCTCTCCCAGGAGCTGGGCTGGACCAAGGAGCTGGAAGCTTTGTGCTCTTGATCGAGGCATAATTCACTCATGTGCCACATAATAAGCTGATAAATTCGGTTCCCTAGCCCACAGCATCAATTAGAAGGGGAAACGAGGAACAAATAGAAGAGTAATAATGTAATAAAACACGACAAGTGACAGCTTAAATAGTGCCGGAAAGGGAAAAAAACCCTACGAAAAAGCAAATCACCTGTGTGGTCATTTTTAGAGACCCAACCAAGCCTCAGTCACCTGTGAGGACATTAACACAGAGCCATACAGGACACCTGGAAACACAGAGTAAATGTCCAGTGGCACTCAGCTGTTAGAAAAGTCAAGGAAATGTAAAAGTCTTCCACCAATGCAGTTAAAGTAAATTGAGTTTTCCTGCTTAAAGGTTAAGCCTCAAGTAGTTAGGAAAACGTTTTTACCTGAACCTGTGACCTAATAAATTAGGCATTAACCTGCCAGACATAACAGTCACGTCGCCTCTGACATCTCTGTACCCTCCAGGAGTGCTAAGAGCATCCTGTCGCCCCCCAGAGCATCCCTTCTGCCCGAGAGGAACTTTCTAAGTTGGTTTTAGGCCATCTACAGCAGATACAAGCTGTGGAACCTCCTAGCCTGACCAGTTCTGTGACTATCAGAAGATTCTAGGTTTTTCCAAAAGGGCAGGGTGCAGACTGCGCAATCTGAGCTGTCTTATCTAAGAGAGATCCCATTCTGTTCATGCATTTTGTCAGACTGGGAGAGAGAACTTCGTCCACCCAGCCATCCATTCTCCATTCACATGTTCCACAGTCAGTGTTGAATATCTACCTGTGTCAAGGTATGCGTCCCAATGACTTCACCTAAGAAGGACCCTTGGTTCCTACCTAAGTAAAATAAAATTCCTTGGGGGGCTGGGAACAAGTCCATACACCAAACACCAGACCACAAGATAAAGAAGTAAAGCCCCTTCTCCACATTTCCACATGTGAAAGCATTGTGAGCGTTTCAGATCGTGAATAATAGTTCATTACATATTTCATGAATTTCCTTTCAAGATAAACAAATTTAGCATTTTCGCAGAAAATCTAGAACCTCTGACTGGCTGCTGAGAACTGGAATGGGCTCAAGCAGCAGTCTGGGTCCCGGGAATATGGGTCAAGAGCTCCTGGAGGGAAAAACAAAAAAGGAACACACACGGGCTGCCGTGCAGGGACGCAGGCTGACCGATATGGAACCGTCCGCAATGCGGGAGGGAGCCCGCAGCACAGTGCCCTTTCCAACAGGTCGGTCTTGCAGACATGTATGAAAATGATGAGGCTGGAGCGACCCAGAAATCTCACTGGTCCACCAATCACAGCCTGACCTGAGCTTCTACCTTGCAGTCAGACGAACAAACAGGAGAAATAACGCTTTCTCCTCGGCCTGCTGCTTGACTTTCTTTGGGTCCGCTGTCCGGTTCTGATTAGGTCTCCTCTGGCTTCTCTGAGATCTTTCTTTGTGGGCACCTTGCACCAGAGAAGTCCCGGAGAGAGGTGTGGCAGCCAAGTGTTTGGATCGGGAATAAAACGGCGAAGTAGCCAAAGGCTGGAGAAGTGGACTAGAGGCGGGTCATTCCACCGGGAATCTTTGCTGGCCTAAATGCTTTGAACGCTATTTAGAAAGCCGGCACCTGCATTTGCCCAGCCCCCACCCCGTTTTTCTCCCCTCATAAAGAATCCTGAGCGGACAGCTCAGGCAATGAACACTTAGTACAACCAAGAAATCTGGGTTCGTGCTGTCTTTTCAATTTCAGATGGTCGTGACGAGTTAACATCTCCTTTACATTTTTAATGAACAATGAGGTAAACAGAATGAACCAATCAGTCAGCTCATGAAAGGCAGGGCGATGCCAACCTCGATGCCACAAGCTCAACCATAAGGCTGCACGATGCGGAGCCTGAATGCCAATGTCACGTGTTTCCTGGTAGGAAGATGCGCTGTTTGGAATTAAAAATGAGAATTCAGTAATGTGATGGCATGAAACATAAATATACCTACCAGTGCTAGGTTTGATGTATGTACAAACCTAAAGTTATGCATTCATTTTTCATAAGGAACTTTAGAAGTACTTTTGCCTTGACGGAGCACTAACTCACTACTAGAATCTGAGTTCATTATCAGAAGGTGCCTCGACTCCTTGTGTTTTTTAGTGTCCTCAAAACCAAATGTCACAGAAAATGTTTAGCGTCATAAAATGCCAAATATGTCCCAATATGTAAATGCAATAAATTGTAACGTTGCATTTCTTATTTTTAAGCAATACTCTTCAAAATCAATTACATGCAAAGATGAAAACTGGCCCACAATAATAATCAGTTGAATTAATGAACTTTTTTTTACTCGTGTTGCTTCACCAACGAGCAGAAGCTGCAGTGCTGAGTCAGGAAGGGCGGGGCTTGCGGGCCAACGCGGCAGGGTCCTTGGCAGGTGATCTCGAAGGGACCCTGTGCCATCTCCATGTCCCCCAGCAGAGTCTGCATCCCTCCTCTTGCCCTGCCTGCTTTTCATCAGAAACTGAATGTCGGTGTGTCTCAGAACCCATCTCTCCTTCTACCAGCTGCACGTACCTTCAGTTTGGTCCTGCCTCAGGACAACCCTGCCAGGCCCTTCCAGTGGCTTTCTGCTCCTTCCCACTCGGTGTTTTTCAACAGAAGTTCTACTGGCATTGGCGGTGCAACAACTTCTCACCGCACAAGACGTGTAGCATCTCTGGCCCCCACTCTTTAAACGCTATTGTGACATTTAATTTAAATGTCACTGTGATATAAACTCATTGAGACGAACCCAAAAATGCTGCAAAAACTGCCAATGCCCCCCAAATCTAGAATCATTGCTCCCCCTTAATGACACACAAGTAGGTATGATTGCACTGCAGCAAAGGCCACTAGAGTCATGGACAGCACCCAGTGACATCATGTCACGAGCACCCTCATTCTATAGCCCAGAGGTTCTGAACCTCTGTACTACTGATATCTCGGGCTGGATGAGTCTCTGTTGTGGGGACTGCCCTGTGCACCATAGGATGTTTAGTTGCATCCTTGACCTCTGCACACAAGCAACCCTTCCGGTGTGACAACCAAATATCTCCAGAGACTGCCAAACGTCCCCAGAGGAGGTGCAGACTTGACCCCCCTCCACACACACACTAAAAACCACGGCTGAGCCTGTAAGTTTGTATGTGACTACTTTTTATCAAAGAAGTAAAATACATAGTTCCTATACACAGAGTTCCAAGTCGAGAGAGATGAGGAGACCATTACAAGATGGAGTAGCAGGTGTGATCATTCTGGTAAGCTCAAGTGCATCTAAGTCAGACAGAGGGATGAGGAAAGGGGCCAAGGAAAATGTTCCAGAGAAAGCAGGTATCTGTGAGAACTGCAGAGCACGCCAAGAGAGCAGGGCAGGAGGCACAGCCCAGGAAAGCACAGGGCCCTCCAGGAAGTGCGAACGTTTCAGAATAGAACATGGCAGGCGTCGGGAGTAAAGGGCATGGTGCCACGTGAGGGGTCTCATCCACTAGGGGCTCAGGAATTTGATCTTGACCGTGAAGAAAGAGCACAGAATTTGTGTAAACATGGAAGCGAGACGCTGGTATCTGCATTTTACCAGCCCGTGAGTGTGGGTGGGGGTCTGGACGTGGGGGTGTGAGTGGCCATGAGGAGACCAGAAAGGGGTTGGCCTACTCTACCGAGCTCTGTGGACTTCAGTGAAATCACCCATGCGTGTGCCCACGTGCAGAATGAACTGCGATTTTCCACAAAATCTCTTTAACAACTGTCCGGTGGGACACAGCTGGATGTCAAGGATTGCCTCTGCTCTCCTACACCAGCATCAGGAACACCAGAGGCATTTCTAAGAGGAACGTCCGACGCCAGCAGGACCAAGGGTGGGGTTATCGGAACAAATGAATAATCGTGTGACAACTGTGTGGAAGGAGCCACCGTACGGGGAGTTGCTATAATTTTTATTTTAAAAAGTTATCATTTATGGAAAACAGTGTGGCAGTTCCCCCCAAAATTAAAACTAGAACCACCATATGACCTAGCAGCTGCACTTCAACCCTAAAGAACTGGGAGCGGGGCCTTGAGGAGGGGTTTGTGCAGCTGCATGCACAGCAGTGCCGTTCCCAGCGGCCAGGCCGCGTGTTTGTCCTACCTGCACGCACACGTGCAGCCTCAGAGCAATCACACCAAACCTAACCGGTGCCATGAAGACAACAGAACACAATTTCAGATTGCTTTGTGGTTCTTTGGCCTTTGGGTTATGACCCAGGAGGCCTACAAACTCTGTGTTTAAAGTCACTCTAAGTATTTTTTGTTTGAATATGTCACTCAACTATCAAATAAGGTTAATTTCTTGTTTCCAGCTCTATTGCCTTCCCCCGTTTTTTCCCTTCCTTCTACTTTGTATTAGTTTTTATTTGTCTTGCACTATATTTTCTTGAAGATCTAAGCAACTAGACATTTGCTTCCTGTTTCTCTCCTTTGTTTGTATATACATGGCATCTGCTTTCTTTTTTTTAAAAAAAGATTTTATTTATTTTTAGAGAGGGGAAGGGAAGGAGAAAGAGAGGGAGAGAAACATCAATGTGTGGTTGCCTCTCGTGCGCGACCCCTCCTGGGGACCAGGCCTGCAACCCAAGCATGTGCCCTGACTGGGAATCGAACCGGCGACCCTTTGTTTTGCAAGACGGTGCTCAATCCATTGAACCACACCAGCCAGGGCTGCTTTCTTTCCCACTTAACAATAGATCCTGGAGGTCACTCTATCGTAGTCTATTTTCTTGTTTCCTTTTTCACAACTGCATAGCACTTCGCTGGGTGGATGAACCAGAATTCATTCAACCAATTCCCTATCAATGAGCTTCTGTTTCTCATCTTCTGTTACAGCAAATAGTGCTCCACTGATTCACCTTATACCGCTCTGAATCTTCGAGAATGGCTAAATATTTAAAGCACGTTGGTATTATCTTTTAAGTCTTGGCCACCGAGATATGCCAAAACCCCATTCTTTTCATATGTACTTCTTGAATTATTAGTAAAATAATCACATGATTCTTATAGTACATGTATGTATGTATTTTTATTTCTGAATCAATGGTATTTTTCTGTCACTTTTCAGGGTGTTTATATTTTTCTTATTGACTCTTAATTATCCATATGAGTCATGTAAAGAAGGTAATTTCTGTGAGGATAGAAGCCAGGTTTGTCTTATTCTGTGTTATATTCTCAATACCCTGCCTGGTGTCCAGCAAACAGCTGCTCAAAAATATTGGGGAATAAAT